>MU281440.1:0-84511 GCA_022385595.1 Xylaria palmicola
TATTTTTTAATTTTTTACTTTTTAAATTTTTATTTCCTTATAAATAAATAAAAATATTCCTTTTAGAATTAATTTTTTATAAGGTTTTTAAAACCTAACTGTTTTTAACCCAGCCCAACCCAACCTATCCCAACCCAACCCATCCCAACCTAACCCAATTGGCCTTGGCAACCCATGGGGGCCCATGGGGGCCCATGGGTCCTTGGGTTCTTGGCAATGGGTTGGGCCTTGAAACCCTATGTCAACCTACCTAGTACTACACCTGTGTCTGAGATTCTCCTGCAAGGCAACTGCTGGCATCACTAGCTAAATAAGGATAGCTAATTACATCTATGCAATCTTCAATTGCGCCAACAGTCAATGAAGCCTCGTGGGCCTCTTCGATATTGGTTACTCACTGACTTGTTGAAATGGCCGCCATGACTGGCTTACAGGACACGAAGCTCTAATTATACAGTACTAAGTACGGAGTACCTACACGTCACGTGACTGATAGTGGGCTGTACCCCCTATCTTACAGGCACCCGCCTAACTTGGCCTGCTCCTTGCTTCTCCTTCCAGAAACAAGTCACAATCCACGTCCTTCTGAAAAGCCTTCCTTTCTGCGTAGAATCAGTGGCTTCGTACGTTATGCTCTTTCAATTCGCTGCTTCATCAGTCCTTGAAAAAGGCGTAAGGAGCGATCGGCATTCTGATTGTGAGCCCAATGCTTCTCCTTTGAGCTATAGATCTATTTGTGCTGCTCTACAAGGTTATTCGGACGTCTCAGTCCTCTCTCCCCACAATATGCTTTCAAATCTTTTCTGGTGCCCTCTTTCTATTCATCAAAACTACCTTCTCGCCTAGCGCCAGAAGTGAGCTCGCACCGGTGATGTCGAGCGTGGTGAGCTCGACCCCAAGCTTGCCACGTATCCAGTTCCGCAGCTCGACCGCCGAGAGCGAGTCCAACCCGTAAGCCATCAGAGGCCGGCCGGCTTCGGGATCCATCTCGAGCTGGAGATACTTGACAATCTGCGCCGAGATTACCTCCACGCACGCCGCGATCAGGCTCGCCGTGTCGGCGCCCGACTTTTCTAAGAGGCGGAACCGCTGGACTGCCTGGGTGGTTTGGTTGCTATGGCCCGCGTCTCTCAAATTGCTCGTCCTGTCGTTTTCTCCCGCACGGCTGTTAAACAGATAGGCAAAACGCGGGTCGCTAGCTAACTCCAAGCCATCGATCGGCAAGGGGTAGCTGATACCCGCGATCATCTGCGTGCGACTGCTGACGTTTAATGGCGCCTTGTCATCCTGTACTAAGATGGAGTAGGTCAGAATCTTGCGCAGCATGCGCTCGTTGATTGGTGTCCACAGGCGCGTATCGAAACGACTCTGGAGTGTCGAGTCAGCCAGAACTCCAACATCTTCAATCATGCCGAGATCGACCGTGTTGGCACGTAAACCTAGCGATCGCCGGTAGCTGGCAAAGGCATCAAGAAACGTGTTGGCTGCCGCGTAGTTCGCCTGGCCCTTGTTGCCGACAATACCGGAGGTACTAGCAAGCATGGTAAAGAAATCAAGGGATTGATCTTCATTCCGCCGTCTCATCTCTTCGGATACTTGGTGGAGATTCTTCGTACCTTCCACCTTGGCTTGCATAGCCATGTGGTAGTCATCCAGCGTCATTATCTCCAATGGTTTGTCCTAGATCATTAAGCGGTCAGCAATTGTCGAGCCGACCCTTTCGGGCCAAGAAATCGGCGTATACTACCTTTAGCACCATCGCACCTTGTATAATACCGGCGATTCTGGGACAGGTGGATTCGAATAGCGTTCGCACGAAGGCTATATCAGTTATGTCGCCTTGGGCCGCAACAACCTCACACTTATATGCATTACAACTGGCGACTATCCTCGCGGAGGCCGTGTCGCCAATGCCACGCCGGCTGTTGACGATGATCTTCCGAGCACCATGCAGTGCTAGGTGGACCGCTAGTGTCCCACAAGCGCCTCGTAACCCCCCGACCACTAGATACGAGACACTAGGATCTAGTCGGAGACTGCGGATTGCTGGGCGGATGGGTATTTGTACATCGCCCTGCCCACCATCGCCGTTTGATACCACAATCTTTCCGAGGTGGCGTCCACTTCGTATATAAGACAACGCATCCGCTACTTTATCGAACCCGAATCTGGTAATGGGGTGGATTGGTTTGAGATGGCCGGCATCAATCAGGATAAAGAGCTCATCAAATAGACTGATAATTTGCGATTAGCACGACAAGACAGTAGCCAAGAGGACTCGATCGCCAACTAATCATACCTTGCAACCAATTGGTCGTCTATATGCCTTGAATAAGACATATCGACGGCTCTGAAGGAGCAGTTCCGGTTAAACGGCTCCATTGACAAGGTGTTTCTGTCAAGAATATCCCTTTTACCGATCTCTACCATGTTGCCGCCGTCGGCCATAATTCGCCACGATGCGTCAAGAAGCTCCCCAGTTAACGAATTAATAATGACGTTTATACCGTGGCCATTTGTGGCTTTCATAATCTCTGTCGCAAACTTGGTGGTGCGTGAGGAGAACATGCGGTCCTCGGGGATGCCGTACTTGCTCTTGAGAAACTGGCGCTTCTCATCGGTCCCAACCGTGACGAAAATCTACGTAAATACGTGGCTTAGTCAAAGTTATATGCATAGGATGCCTTAGCTCGATCGAGTCCAATCGAGTCAAACACTGACCTCTGCCTTCCTATGTAAGGCTAATTCGATGCAGGCGATTCCAACACCGCCCGCAGCCGAATGAATCAGGACTGACTGTTACCTTGTTAGTTTCGTACTCTCAACAGAACAACAGGAGTGAGAGGCGGGAACAATTGGGAAGACATGAAGTATGCTTATCTTACCTGGCCTTTCTGAAGAGCACCAAGGTGATACATGGCGTAAAGGGAGCAGAGATATACTGATGGGATGGTTGCTGCTTCCTCAAAGGTCATCCAAGCCGGAAGCATATGGCATCGGTCGACAGCAACTCGGACTCGGTTGGCGTAGGTCCCGGACTTTAGCATACAGACCCGATCACCGACCTTGAACTTACTTACGCCTGGCCCCAATCGCCGTACAACCCCGGCGCATTCGACTCCAAGGCTGTATTCGTCATCAGGAACGATACCCATAATGATTGCCACATCCTTAAAGTTTACGCCGACAGCTACCACCTCAACTTCAATATTGCCGGCACCAATATCTAGGGCTTCTTCAGTCTCCGTCGCACACCACATCAGGCCTTCGAATGTGCCCAAACGCTCTGATCTCAACTGGACTTGTACACTATTGTGAAGCTTTTGTACGGTGGGCTCGAAACCCTCGTCTTCGCCCCGCCGAAAGTCGTTGATCACATTGTCAGGCATGACACGCTGGATATGCAGCATGCCATCACGCTCCATGTACTCGGTTTCCATGGGGCTGTCACATTTGAGGAGCTCCAGCACTCTCTCTATTGCCCACGTCGTCGCCGGACTCGCGCTTGATTGAACATCCAGCGTCGTGAGTCTCACGCTTGGGTCTTCTTGGCGTGCGACTCGGAAGAGTCCATGGACCATGGCACTATCGGGATTACTCACAACCCCCTGTGCACCTTGAGTCACCCAAAGCAGCGGCGTGCCCCAGCTGATGAGCATCTTGATGGCTTCCCATTGCTGGTTATTGATTTGTGTTAGTATGGGCCTCCACAACTCGTCTAGTATGAGAACCACCGCCCCCTTGGCCGGTTTCGAAAATGGGTGTGATCTGTGTATAACATTCCAGCCCGAAGCCACCAATACAGCCTCAAGTGCGCGAATATTTTTCAATGGATACGAAGAAGAGAGGCTTGCTATAATCAAATCCTTAGGAGCCTCAAAAGGCGAGTCAGTCGTGGTATCTCCGCCTAATCCCGTCAGGGGGGGTACTGGGCTGTTATCTGTAGCAGGTTCCCCAGTCGCGTGCCTGACGTCATCCATTTTTAATAAGTTCCACGATGTGTTGGTATCCTCGTTATCCAGAGCGTCGGTATCTTCGTCATCCAGAGCTGGAGAGCTAACATGGTTGGATAACGCATCATCCATGGCTGATGGGGACACGAGAACATCTGAGACTAACTCAGCGCCCCTCGGCTGAGTTCCGTTTACAGAGCCGGCCGAGAAACCGTTCTCTGTATTATATTTGTACTCTCCTCTCCCAACATTTACAACAAGTACGTATGCTTCCTTAGCCAAGAAATTTCTCAGAGCATCGATTGCCGCGTTTTTACTGAGCGCGGGCATCCCATCCGGAATCTTGACGATAACGAGGTCAAAGCACACGTCAGACGGTAAACGAAGCGCTGGGTTATCGATCAAAATATGATGAAACGAGGCATTGCCTTTGTGTGCGTACAAGGTCTCGACATGAACAAGGCTCTGTACATTGGGAGATCCGAAGACATACTCCCCATAGGCGGCCTTTGCTGTTGAGTTGCCCTTGTCGAACCAAAGGCACGAGGTATCTGCTTCGTCGAGATTGAGCTCCAAGACATGGCGAGATGGTTTCTTATGCGCTATAAGGTCAAGTATAGTATCAAGTCTGGTGGAGCCGCTTTGTGGCGCTACACACTTTACCTGGTCTTGGGTGAGGAAACTGACATCTGGTTTCCAGATGACGGAGTGGAACGTGTGCGGATCAGGCTTGGGAGCCACGTCCACTTTTGCATAATGCATTCCGGTAATCTGTACCGCGAGTTGGCCGCTTTCGGCGTCATATACACTTATGTTTGCGAACCAACTACTGGGCTGATCCAAGCGACCTCGGCCTGAGTACTCTGAGGCTGCCCTACAACGGCCATGGTGTAGGCGAGAAGGTACTTTGTTAATAATTAAGTCGTCAATCAGAGCAGGTATCGGCGCGTTCGTGACAGTCGTACAATCGCCACAGATAACAGGGAAGGCGGTCTGCAGGCAGCCGTCAAGGGCTGTTGGGTGTAAGGGATAATACGATTGAGGATCATATTTCCCCTCGGGCGGTTCTAACGATATCACCGCATTAGAAGTTCGCTCTCCCGCAATGGCCTCAATTTCGACTAGCTTGTGGAATGCTGGTCCAAAATCGATACCCGTTCGCCGCATCCGCTTGTACCATAGCTGAACGGGCTGCGACGATTTTAGTAATACGGGGTCATCTCCATCCGCCGGCTCGATTGGATCGTGGATACGAATTGAACCAGAGCAATGCTCGGAAATGAATTCGCCCTCAGATGTGGATATACGAAACTCGTGCCAATCCTTGCTGCCAGAGATTGCTGTCAGAGTGAACAAGATGGTAATATCCTTTCCTTCCTCGAGGATGAGGGCTTTGCTGAATCGTACATTTCTAAACCGGTAACAAAGGTCGTTGCGTGCAAGATGATTGCTCTTCCCGTCGATTCCGCGCAAGGCGCAATGTTTTTGGTACAGTGCCTCTAAAGCCATGGCGATGAAGCCGGCACCAGGCATGATAGTGTTGCCACCTAGAAGAGGAATGTCAATTCAGTGAGCAACTTTCCGAGAAAATTCGGGGCCAACAGGGCAAAGAAAGAGCAAGAAACCTAAGCTTTGGCACAAAGTCGTAACTTATCATCTAGGAAAACCAGCCACATACCTATTCGATGGTCCATAAGGAAGGGCACGTTTGATACATTTAGCCGTGATCGCCAAGTCGGCGCGTACCACGATGTTCCCAGAATCTTGCTACCCAGCAGATCGTGAACGACATACTTCCTGAATCGCCAATCCTTGCTCGCGGCATTCTCATGCCAGTATTTGGCGCTATGGTCCCAGCTATAGTTAGGAAGATCTATGATGCAGCGCTCCGTCGCGTCGTACTCATTGACAAGAGCCAGGTCGACAGGGTGGCCAGCTGCCCAAAGACGGCCAGCAACATCAAACAGCGCCTTTCCAGCACGTGCTCCTCGCTTCCACGCAGCGCAGTATGCTACTTGTCCAGCCGGTGCCGTTGCGACGGATTTGAGCACCTGGGAGATGGGGCCAGCGAGAGCGCCGGAGGGACCGACCTCGACAAGGAAGTCGGGCGCTGTTCTAGCGTCTGATAACATGGCTCTTAATGCGCTATCAAATTGAACCGCGGACACCATGTTCTCCTTCCAATAAGCTGCGTTCGTTGCCGCCGTATGCTTTGATGCTGATACTGATGAGAAAAAGGCGACCTCACTCAGCGCGCCCGAACCCGTCGAGTTAAATCCTTTTTCTGAATTCAGAAGATCTTCATAATCGTCGCCGATCAACCCCATCAGCTTCGTGTGGTAGGCCATGTCGACTTGCAGCCGCCTAGCAAAGTGACCAGCGGCTTTGAGCTCTTCCCGTAGTGCCTCGAGAGCGTCGACCTTTCCCGAAATAGTCACACTGCTTGGGCTATTAAAGCATGCGATCCAAGCCTGTCCGGCATAACGCTCGAGGAAACCCAACGTTGCGTCGGCACCAAGTCCCACTGCCA
Organism: Xylaria palmicola; assembly: GCA_022385595.1. Lineage (NCBI taxonomy): Eukaryota > Fungi > Ascomycota > Sordariomycetes > Xylariales > Xylariaceae > Xylaria > Xylaria palmicola. The sequence goes on from MU281440.1 coordinate 6,484, forward strand.
ACATGCCCACATTACCGTCAACCTCGCCCTGGTGACGCACTGCTGCTTTACCGCGATAGAAAGCTGACGTGATTGCACTGGCACGATCTAGAAGCCCGGCGGTGTACGCAGCGGCAATTTCCCCCGAGGAGTGCCCAACGACGCTCTTGGGATAGACGCCCCATCTTTCTAGGACGGCGACGATGCAAAGCTGTAGGGCCGTGACAAGGGGTTGTGAGAACTCTGCTTGTCGGAGATGTTCGGGACTCCGCGGTTCCGTGAGTTCACTGACGAGAGACCACGAAGGAGGGTGGCGGAGATTGCGCAGAACATCGTCAAGCCTGTGCCAAAAAGCTTTATTTTAGCACCGTTTCGCGCTTCTTTTGTTCTTATTCGAAACGACGAAAAGCGCGAGCTGCGCGCGGTGATTTATCGTGAAAGCGGAATGACTCACTCTTGAAGTATTTCCCGTGTCCATGGGAAGAATTGCAGGAGGTCTTTGCCCATCTGCGGCCACTGAGCCCCCTGGCCGGTGAAAACAAAGCTTACTGTGGGAGTCTGTGTGCTTTTCTTGGACACCACCCATCCCTCTGGTATATCGGCGATCTCTGTGGTTTGAGTTGTGATGAAGGCACGATGCCAGAATTTCGTTCGGCGCTCCGAAAGGGTGTAAGCCAGATCTGGCAGGCTGACCTTCACCCGCGGATTGATCAAATGATCCCCCAGCGATTTCATTCCAGCGCGTAGGGAGCCGGCCCCGTTCGCGGAGAGAACTAAAATGAATGGTCTTGGAGATTCATCGTCGGCGATAGCGAAGTCATCCTCCGCGAGGGTATATGAAGACACATGGTTGTCCCGTACAGCCGCGCTCGGGTACTCGATAATGGCATGTGAGTTTGATCCTCCAACTCCGAATGAATTGATACTGGCTCTACGGGGAGCATCTTCGGGCCATGGGATGCCGGTTCTGAACGCCTTCACCTTGTTTCCGGCAAAGTCAACTGTGGCTCGTTATCAGTCGCTGCTACAGTTACCCTCTCCGCCAGTCCGAACACTTACTCTTTGGGCTTGGATTGATGAATGTCGGTGTCCCGGGTATAAAGCCATTCTCTAAAGATAGAATCGCTTTAATAAGTCCCGAGTTGCCCGCTGCCGGCTCCGAATGGCCAATGTTGCTCTTAACCTATTGTGAATTAGCCATTTAGCTGGTCCATGTCTGGGTCAACTGGGCAAGGCATACCGAGCCAATGAGTAATGGTTTATCTACTGGGCGCATGGCTGCAAACACGGAACCAACCGCCTGAACTTCGGTTGGATCACCAGCCTGCGTGCCTGTTCCATGGCACTGGAAAAGCGTCAGCGAGAATGAACTGTTTAGGGTTTGGGACCCAGATGTACCTCGAGATAAGTCGTCTGATTGAGGTCTTGAATTTTAGCATTGGAGTAGGCTGCTCGAATAGCCAGCGCCTGGGCGGTCGCGCTGGGACCGGCAATCCCTGGGGTTCTGCCGTTACTGGTGGATGCGGTGCCGAGGATGACGGCACGTATGGGATCTCGATTTTCGATGGCATCCTCCAACCGCTTCACCACGATCGAGCTAACGCCCTCTGCCTTCACATATCCATCGGCAGCCATATCGAATGTATGACACAGCCCAGTGATCTTCGTGTGCATCGAGAGTCAGTTTCGTCCATTCTACGGGAACCATACAAGTAAGAAGGGGGTCACAAGGGGGGGCCTACAGAATGCGCAGTACCAAAGCCGCCTGAGCCAATGAGATGCTCAGGGCTCAGGTACAAATTGCTGGCAGCAATAATGGCTGCATCAATCTCCCGTGACTGGAGGTAGCGGCTGGCTATATCAAGACCCTGAAGACTACCGGAGCATGCCGTGTCGAGTGTGACACTGGGGCCTTTGATATTGAGGAAGTGACTCAGCCGGTTAGCAAGAAGAGCCCTCGCAACGCCCAAAGCGTTCTTCGTTGGACGATCCTCAGGATCTCTGTTATGCATATCGGCGTAATCGCACGCATAAGATGCAACAAAGCAACCAACCGGTTGATTATCAAGATCATTGAGAGTTATACCCCCATTTTCGAGTGACTCGAAAACGACCTCGAGCATCTGGCGTTGGTTTGGGTCCATGGATGAGGCTTCAGTCCCACCCACTTCGAAAAATCTGGCATCAAAATCAGCAAGGTCGGTGTTCTCTAGGAACATGCTCCCCGGTTGATGCATTGTCCCCGGCTTGAGGGATCCATCGTAATGGCCGTCCAACCTGAACCGTGTTCCCGGGACGGCTCTGGATGCCACATCGCCTCGCTCTAGGAAGTCCCACAGCTTCCGAGGTGTAGTATTGCCGCCGGGCAACCTACAGCCGAAGCCAATAACGGCCAGGGGTTCTTGACGGTAAGGGTTCTCTTTCGACATGATGGTGAGATCCAAGAGATGTATAATATCACGTGAATAATATCGAAAATCGTTAGCTTCAATCCTAGAGGTCAGAAGAGAAAATACGCGAAATGAATTGACGGATAACGGCTATACTCTCTAGTGATAAAAGCTCAGCCAACCACATTTGTTTTCAAGCCCATCGAGGTCTCATACATTACTTTGGACGCAAGCGCATATGTAAGGGTAAGATTATAAAGGAATGCATTTTTGTACGACACACTAATTAATACCTATGCTGAACTCAAGAAACATTCCATCTTCACAAATTTCAGTTGCCTACCAAGAGTACTCTGAGAAAGGGGAAGTCAAATTCTCACTGTGCGTAAATCCAACTTACAGTCGTACATATAAGACGGACTGTCCCTCAACTCCGGGCAGTCATCATTACACACATGGTTCTGACCCTTCGAACGTCTAGATAAGCATCGATACCCCGCAACGTCGTATTAGTCTTATGCATATCATACCAACCTCACCTTAGGCTTAGCATAAGTACTACCCACCTAGGTACCTTACCTTGGTAGGTAATATTATGCATATCATACTACTAATCTTACCCAGATACATGTCTGCTACTAATGGCGGTACTGTGAATGCACCTACTGGCTCAGCACCAAGGTCACGTTACTCGCAACAACCGAGTAAGACGGATGGCATGTCCACCGAGCCAATGACATGTGGAAGTCATCCAAGTTTGGCCGGCTAAGTTACGTTAGGCCTCCGCCAAAACCTTGTTGCTTGCTTTCGCGACACTATTCCCGTCGAAGCGATGCCTAGCTACTCACTCACGGCTTTTCACAACTTGACCATATCATGAGTTCCCCACAGGGTCACAAGCTCGTCAAAATCAAGACGATAGATGGAATCACACTAGAGGCCTGGTTTTATGAGACAGAAGGCCCGGCGGCGGCCGTCGTCATGAGCCACGGAGTAAGTCCACAGCAACGGGCCGACGGAGTCCTGGCTCTTAGCTGACGGGTCTCAGTTCAACTGTGTGAAAGAGATGAGCTTGGCAGAGACCGCCGAGGCCTTCCATTCCGCCGGGTTCAATGTGTTGCTCTATGATGCGAGGGGCGTGGGGGGTAGTGAGGGTCTTCCGAGGAACCAGATCGACCCAACACAAATGGTAGAGGACATTTCGGGTATGTCTCATGTCGCCTAGTACCCATGCGAGGAAAAAACTCTCATGAGATTATTGTGTCAGACGTAGTGGACTTCGCGACGACCCTCACCAGCGTGGACCCGCGCCGCATAGTGCTCTGGGGCATGTCGTTCGGGGCGACGGTCAGCGGAGTTGCGGCTGCCATCGACAGACGAGTAGCCGCCGTCCTCATGGTTTGCCCCCTGTTCAGTTTCATCAGAGCAGACAGGCGGGCCACCGTCTTCGCGCAGCTCATCAAAGACCGCAAGTCGCAGTTACGGGGTAACAAGCCTTTCACCATCCCGCCATTCAACAGCAAGGGCGAGAACCCGGCCGGCTTTGCCGGCGCGGGGGGCGCGGGCGGCAAGGAAGCATACGCCCTAATGAGGGCGGCCGCCGAGCGCGGCCATCCCAATTTTCGTGACCGGATCACCTTTCAGACGTACCATAAACTGGCTCTCTTCCGCCCCAAAGAGCTGCTTCAAGACCTGCTGGAGGCCGTACCCATCATGATGATAGTGCCCGAGTTAGACGAGATGTCACCGCCGGCGGAGCAGCGGGCTGTGTTCGAAAGTCTCAATACGCCAAAGCAGCTACATTTTGTGGCCGGCGAGGGACACATGTCGGTTCTCGGCGGGGAGGAATCCGCCGCCCTGAGAGCAACTATGGTAGACTTCTTTGCGTCAGCACTCAAGGCCAGGGATTGAGTTTGTCCTTGGACATGCTAAGAAAGACAGAGAGACAGTTTCATCTGACACAGCGTTAGAGTGGCCAATTAGATATATCGTTATAGTAGATCAACTAACTGGAATCACATGTTGCATAGGTTCATCCGCGGCAATACCATACATACCATGAGAAAAGGATGGGACTAGTAATCAACTGGCTGGATAGCCGAGAACCGAAGGGAGAACCGATAGCCATCTGAATGCGATAGGGAAAAACTAGAATAAGGATGAGAATTAATCTGATCCTAGAACTAAATGCCGTCTGCGAAAACCGGTGCTATTTTTATTTGACTCGTGAGGCGCAAGCGCGATCAAGCAAGACCGGAGGGTTCAAGCCTGTCTCTGTCGGGACCGGCTAGGTCCCAGGGACCCTATGGGGTCGTAATAGTATATATATAGGAGTAAAACCCCCCCCCCCCAGCCCCTTGGATTGGGAGGTTCAGGAATCAATCTGACCACGTTAATGACCTCTTACTACCCTCCTTCTACCTCCCTAGCTGTAGGCAGGTCTATCTATTCACTCCGTGACAAAACCACCCGTCAGTCTCGAACGAAAGTCGCCCTGCAATGAATGACATGTTGCAGATCTGCAAGCGGCACTTAACCTGCATGAGCTCTGCGGAAAAGCTGAATGCGGGGTTTCCGAGGTTATGGGATCGCATTTCCTCAGAGGGGACGATGCTTCTTCACCTTCGAATGACAATGGGAGTGTTATGAAGGCCATAATATTACTTACCCCCGTTGGTCCGCCCAAGATCTAAACCCTTGTGATTTGGAAAATAGGTATGAAGCATGCGTGCGATAGAATGGTCACGAGCGGCTTAGGGTTGAAAGTCCCGTGCATGACGGGGTGTTGGACGTTGAAGATGGAAAATACGGGCGACGATGGACTCTTGGAATCCTGTCCCGTGACAACTATGTGCGTTACCGGGGCCAATCAAGCTAGGCGACGGTAGCTGTGAGTTGGTGTTTCGGTCACGAGACATCATCACAGGACTCCAAAATACCGGAGCTCTCAATGGGCATTTAGGGTTCTCTATGCGGGCATGCGGTTTAGATTACAACCGACGGTAGCCGCAAAAAAATAAAATAAAAAAATAAACACAGCATAGTGAATCCGAGGCCGAAAAAAACAAAGAGCGGTCACGTCACAATTACCTTACCAACTACGCAGGAATAGGGACGTAGTAGAAAACAGGCCTTGTGACCCTCTGCGCCTGCGACTGCTCTACTTCGACTGACATGGTATGGCGGTAAGGCACTGGACGGAAGAAGCGAAGCGTCAACTATGTAGTCGGCTCATCAGAGGTGACGACTTGCTGCGGGTCTCGTCGTCGGGTCTCGTCGTCGGGCGCCAACGTCCCAGGGCCGAAATCGCGAACGAGGTGCTCGCTCGCTCGCTCGCTCGTTTCGGGCGAACCGGGCTGAAGATGACGAATTCTGCTACTATTTCGCCCTGGCCCGGAATGCGTCAAAATCCTGCTTGGTCGGCCGCAGCAAGGTTTTTACGAAGAACGGGGAAATGATGAGGGGGTGTAGGTAGGGAGGTAGGTAGGTAGGTAGGGAAATGCGAGCAAAAAAAAAAAAAAAAGTCTATCGAAAAAGTTCGGGCCATTGCCAATCTGGGGTCATCTGATACCTATCGACGGCATCGACCCCGATTAGAGGTACGTACAAGGCAGCGCGTTGCAATGAACATCATACGTAAGGCACGGAGAGAGAGGAGGCCGATGGCCGACAGCCCAGACTAGACTAGGGCGGCAGCGCGCACGCTCGATTGGTCGGCGGGCCCGTTAACCTGCCTTAATAGGGAAGTGATACATACATTATCTAAGTATCCAAGTAACATACTTACGTAGTACCCGTCTCTGGGGACTGACCGACCTTTGTGCCCAGACGAAGCGCAGACAGCCAGCGCGAGATGTGGGCGAATGATGTATTGGCGCGTATGTTGGACGCAGCGTTGGATGCAGGTTTGAATGCAGGTTTGCCCATCCTCATTACGCCTGCTTCAGCGTCTTCCCCGCACCAATCGCTGCCCATCGATGTCCATGTCGCCCAGGCCCGGGCTACAGCAGCGATGTTAGTGATGTCGAACTGCCGGTTGCTCCCCGTCGCTAGGTACCCAGTCTGGCTTGGCCCAGGACTTTGGGACCCCTGAGCAGCCTAACCGCAAGGGGTCTAGACTCAGATAGTCGGCTTGTTGAGATTCGCGATGGACGATGGACGGGACCGGGGAAGAGGGGTAGTCTGGTAGGTCTCCAGGAGGGCCCATGTCCACTGTTCACCGTTCCATTAGCGCCCGGGGGACTGGTTGGTGGTTTCCCCTGTACTATTCTATGTACGCTGCTTGCTGGCTACCTCGACCTGCTAAGGCCGGGCCCGACATCTTTCGAGGTGCCGTTACGCGAGGAGCGATCAGAGAGACAAGTGCTGCTGCATGGGCCAAGCAACCGCATTTCCGCGATGGGACGGTCCACGTACGCAAATGCAACTGGCCTACTACGTATGCTACGTATGTACGTACGTACGTGCACGGCTGTGTCAACCGTGTTGACCGCGTCAATGGATGGCCGACAGGGGGGAGGCAGACGACGGCAAAGACGGCGAGACGGGGCCAGTTAGGGCCCGCACTGTTGCGAGGCCGCGACAGCGACAATACCTCTTGGTAGGTAGGTAGATAGTGCTCGCATCGAGCCGCCGCGCCCCAGCCTCGATGCCAGCCTGTCCCGGTCCCGGCCCCGGCCCCGGCCTCCAGTCCCAGTCCCCTGGCTACCTACGTAAGTATCCAACGCTACCGGGGGGCTACCTGCATAGTACGGCTGTCATGGCTGCAGTTCCTACGTACTCGACGAGGTACCTCGTAGTTGTCGGTAAGTAGCCCCAGTATCCCAATGACGGCACGCCGTCAGAAAGAATTTGCAGTCGCCCCCATCCAGAGCCAGGAGGTCGATGGCACACGTCCCTGGTCCCAGGTCGGAACCGAAGTCATCCCTGCGTCAAAGGACCGATTCTCAAGACATGACATGACGAGACCGCCCAGTTCACCACAACGGTAACTTACCTAAGGTTCTATCTATGTGCCTATTTACCAAGTACCCAACTACTCGGTAGGTACCAAGCATGTTTTCTACCCTAATCTACCCGGGCGCCTCGCTGTGCTGTGTGGTGAGTGTGTGTGCCTTATAAGTCGACGCTCCTCTTCGCTCGCGCACCTTTCCTCGGTATGCCCCAGGGGCCTTGCGACTCGTCTGTCTGTATTCCCTCATTTCGTCTTCTCAACCCATCCTGGCAACAATCCAGCCACATCATCCATGTGCTCACCATTACAATCTTTCCTCTGATTGCTCATTGTTACACCGCATACTACATCCTGATCCCTTGCCTGACTCGAGCGGTCTGCTCCTGTCTGCACATCGCGCCGGGCGGCCATACCCAACTGCTCGCTCCTCGCTGTATAATAAGGTGTCTGCCGGCACTCTGTGTCTTGACGCCCATTGTTGGTCCGATATCACCACTATCCTGATACGCCTACAAACACTACTACTTACAACCTACTACAACTTCCACATCGCCCAGCCACTAGTCACCGTTAAATTGACCATGGAATCTACACACTCACCACTCACGTCTCCTTCGGGGGACCTGCGTGCCTTCACAAAGTTCGGGCAACTGCCCGCTGAATTACGTGTCAAGATCTGGCAGCTGGCTATGCCTGATGGACGGCTAATCCTTGTCAATCCGCCAACTACGCGACAGGATCGCGTGCCGGCTTCCCTGGAGGAAGTCTTCACCCAGTCTCGCGATGCTAAAGAGTCGTGGGAGTCGACAGCGCCGATTCCGGCTCTTCTACACGTCAATACCGAGGCGCGCTACGAAGCTTCAATGCACTACTCCCTATCCCTCGGTGTTGGCACGGCGGAACCGAGGATATATGTGGACTTCACGCGGGATACCATCTTTTTTGGCGACGAAGCGCTACGGCCATCGTGCTCGGACCTCTGGGTTCAGGCCCAAGATATCGAGAAGATTCAGCGCCTGGCTGTTGCCCCTGAAGGCGCGTGGAGGGTACTACGACGGAATAGAATCTCCCTCAACTCGCTAGAGAAAATTATATTCGTCCATGGCTCTGAAGGCGTCAGGCCGGGGCACCGGCCTCAGCTGGTCGAAGACCAGCAGACAGAGACTGGACTAAGCATCAGCCTCGAGCACCACATACAACAGCTCGAGGCTGCGATGGTGGGGTCGCACTTGGAACCCGAGACTCCCAAGCAGCGCATGGAAGCGGCAAAGGAGGAGTTCGCCACGCTGAAGCTGGTATTACTGGCGCCATGGGACACAGACCCCGTGGTATCAACAGCCGTATTCAAGGGCGATGCGTAGATGGGTGTGCAGCCAGCCAGCCGGCCGGTCCCAGGTTGACGGATACCCTGCGAGCCCAACCAAATGGCCCGCCCCCCTTTTCCATCCATTTCCCCCCTTAGCATGCATCATCAGGAGTCTCGATACCCAATCTAAGAGCGCCGTTCTTACGACGCGTATATACCTCTTTGAATGATCCTCATGACGTAATTGTTAGCACGGCGCAAATAGTCGCGCGCGCGTTTAATCACCGACCTCGGACACAGAATCTCTCTCTACGCCCCTCACATCATGATTTCGATCTCGCCAACTAGGTACTATAGCCCCCAGCCCTTACTAAGGCTTAAGAGAGAGAAAAAGATCGGCGGCGGCGTGCTTTCTATTTGTCGAGGATCGCGTGGCGCAATCTGAAATAATCATCATCAGACGCACTCTATAAACTTTATTCCTCTCCCTTCCCACGCTGACGTGATGTGAGCCTTGGCCGTGCCACGCGTGCTCCTGCGCATCAGCACGCGCAAGCGAGCGCCCGCTTTTCCCGCAGCGCAACGAACCGCCCAACCGTCGTCGTTCCGCGTGCCGCACACTAAGTAAGCAGTGGGCCCCCGATCGAAACCAACATAGCGCTGGGCCTCGTCCCGATTTCTGTTCGGCGACGTGCAGATGGCATACGCGGTCTCCATCAAACGGCCCTCGGGTTTTCTTTTCAGTGCCCACCCGTCCCGCCTTTGATCAGATCACACTCTCGGTGGTCGCGATCGCGCACTAGGGGTTGGCTGCCATGTCCCGTTTTTGCCCCTAATAGGAATGAGGTGTCGCATAAGGTATGAGGAGGAGGCGTTGCGCAGGAAATAGGGGCTGGCAGCAAAAAAAAAAACGAGAGGGCGGAACCAACATTTAGAATTCCTGAAACAATGTGGCTAAAAACCCCGTTCAGCCTTCCCTTGCCGCCCCCCATCAAATCCCCCCTCCGCGCGTCGTTCTAGACTCGCGATGACCAGAAACAGGGCTTCGTAGCTGATGGGAAGAGGAGGCTACTATGTGGATGGGCGGCGGGGAACATTATCATTCGTCTGTTTCTTTTGGAAGTGTACCACCGTCCCTCCTATCACATCATCCCTCGCGGACGAATGAGATAATTCTCTCCTTGCACACACACACACCAGTCGAGGCGCAAGGATACAGAGAAAAAGTTTTCTTCTATACATACCTGCAAGGGTGAGGGGGGGGGAGGGGTAGAAAAGCCCTGTTTCACTTGGGGTTTTTTTTTTTGAGTTGGTCTCCCGCCCTTTGCTATGTCGCAAAGCGATCGATTCACAACCGGCCCTTTCAATTCCTTCCATAGGAGGATTCATCCTACCGGGCAGCCCGGGATAGAATCTATCTTGGGGTGTAGTAGCAGAAAACAATTAGGGACTTGCGGCCAGTCGCTCACACGAGGGATCTTCGTAGGTCCCGCGCGTGTCTAACTAGTCTATAAGCCACGAAAGGCGACGCGCGTAACGAGACTGTATCCGCCATGGAGAAAAAGCCAGACATACGTATTCAATGAGAGATCATACGTATAGCACCCGCGCATTAAATTCCCTCAAGTGTCTCAAACTAACTCCCCGTCGCGCTGGTAAATGATTACTGTAATGGGTGATACCTAAAGAGTTGCGATCGCAAAACGCCATACATGGCATCTCGTGACGGGCCCTTTTTGCTGATTGGGTCAACAACGCTCTCCCCCGGGACGCACATTGCCGTCATGATGATATGGCGTTGCGACTGCGTCGACGCGCCAGAAGCCAATGACAAGCTCGCCGTTGGGACATACATGAGGTTGAAGGGGTTGGGGACGCACGCCGCAAAACACCCAGACGCAAGTCCTAGGCAACGGCTGAAGGCTGATTCCGTTTTTTTGCATGCGGGGATGCAGACTATTGCAGAAACGTCCTTTTCAGCTCGAGGAGCCCAATTTCAGCGGGATTATGCGGTTTTAGACATGACATGGTCATGGTATACCGACTCGCTGATTTAGAGTATACGGGTAGCACTCGCCTTGCCCACCACGAGGAAGTCGTTGACCGTGAAAAGGTTTGTGCCTTCGAGAACGTGTCCGTCTATCCTCGCCTTTGTCAATTCATCGATGTTGAGGAGACAGACTAGTTAGGTGGGTATCATCCCCGGACTCCCCAGATTTTCTGGGTTTACACAATAGAAAAACCCCTATTTTCTCCAACACCGGCACTCGTCCTCTCAACTTACCCCTGTGGTTCACCCGCCCCGTTCCCGAGGTTACACTCCGGCCGTCGCTTTCGGGGTTTGTATACAACCTTAAACCTCAAGCTAATCACACAGCCCCGGGTCTACGTATACTCGCCCGCCCCTGGCTAGGAATTAGGCCATCACCCCGGGTCATCTAAGCAATGCTCGTCGAGAGGTTAAACAGGCCGGAAGTGACCCTTTGAAATGACAACGGGCACATCGCTCGTCCATCCCAATCCTCTCGCTTCTCTCTCGCCTGTCTCTTTCAGTAAGTAGCTAGCTCAATTCCCGGACCGACCACGGGCCGTGACAACGCACGGAAGATTGGCAAGAAACGTAAGGAAAAGACCGTCCCCCGTCTTCTTTCAAATCATATCCCTCCCGTGCTGCGATCTCGCTTGCAGGGGAGATGAGATGGGTATCCCGAGTGTCTCCTCGCCCAGGGACGGATGTTGTTCTCCCCGACTATGAACCATTTCCCGCCTGTACCACCACGCCGAGGCGCGCTGCATCAGATATGGTGCTGAGTCTGTGTCGAAGTTCATGGAGAGGATAGAAAGCGTCCTAGGTCGTTGTCCCGGGCTTCTTTGGTGGTCCTGAGGTGTGTGCTGTTAATTGGGGGCCAGTGACGCACATGGGTGTTGCGAGATGCGCGGAAAGTTTCCTTCACGCCCGCTCGCCGGGTCCCCCGGCCATCAGGCTCGGGGAGTTCCATGTGGAAAGAATATTTCCCGTAGCATATACCACGCAAAGAATCACGGGCTAGCTGCACTTTAGACTCTCATGCCCGAGGCTCTTCTTCGGCTCTTGGCATCGAATGGGGAAAAGGCTTAGGGAGCGGGCTGCGACTGGTCCGGTCAGATCCGTCTCGTCTAAGGATCCGTCTGTAGCACCGTTTACCTTATGGGTGGGTTATGAAACGGTGCCATTTCCCCCATATAACGTATCTCGCCCTTTTCATCTCTGAGGTCGTGAGCCGTCACATGGAGGCATTTCGGTTCACAAGTCACTGTCATCCTGACGACGCCTCAACGCGGATTTCTGGAACTTCTGCGCCGGCCATGGGCATATGGGCAACCCCCCCCTAAGCCTTCGTGATGTTTTGCAAGTTTGGTGGTGTCATAGCGAGATACGAGCGCAGCAGGTGGCGCGGGTCGACTCGTTCTTTCCCGGTCGTCGGTTTCGGTCGCGAACACAGGACCGAGGGCAGTAGTAGAGCCGCGGTACATTGATGAGTATACTCGAGAGAATGTAGTCATTCGAGACGTTCCCTTTTCATCGCACGAGTTCTGACGCCCAAGCAGCCATTCCCGGGCAGGCGAGCAGGCGACTCTCGGCTCAGCTCCGAGAGATAGGCGAGGTCAAATTTTCGCGTGGCTTAGCCTGCCTCAACACCCCATCGTCGTCCGCGCCTAACCTCATCGCATCAGAGGAGTTTTCCTAACTATTCGACGTGGGAATGATGACGGCGGATTGACTGTACCCTGCTGGGGTGACAACGCTTCCGGTTCGATGAAGAAGGGGGAATTGCTCCTAGAGACAACGAAGCCGGTGAATAGGAGTAAGCTCAATGCGTCGTGCTATAATGCACCTCCCAGAATGATATCAGAGAATACTAATTTTCGAAAGGGGCCGCTTCATTCCCGACCAGTAGCCATTCCTTCAGGCGTATTGCGAACGTCGCATAAAGGAGACGGGATCTCTGCCCGGGATCATCATCTATCCTACCTTGGTATATAAGGGAGACGGCCAGCGTCGTTTCAGCTGAACGGAGGTTAGTTGGGGATTTCACCCTCAAACTCCGATCTTTGAAGCACACGTTCCCTCGTGGTTAGAGAAGGGTCCTGATTGGTGATATCGCTGTGTAAGCTATGACAGAATAGGTGATAAGGTGGCTGAGCTGTTGACCGGTTGCATCTATCCGAGGATATTCAACGGGAAGAGGTATCCCCTACTGTACGGCGACACCTGAGAATGTCAATCGCATCGATCGATGCACCAAGTCGCTTCGATTTACCTAAGAGCAATAAGCAATACCTCCGTTACACTCTCCACCGTTGCCTCAGCTCTAATCCTCCCAATTCCCCCAACGCACCCTCCATCCACATGGTCTGATACGCCGAGCAACTCAGCGGCCCTTCTCCCGCCTCTCCCTCAGCGCGTGATCGACCTCCTCGCGAAAGCCCTGCTCCCACGCCTCCTCGCCCCTTGCGGGCCTCCACCCCAGGCGCCGCGCCACGGTGGCCACGGTGCGCACGTTGCTCGCCAGCCCCAGGTCGACGATGACCTCGTGCGCCATCAGCGGGAACGCCGCCGCGAGCACCCGCACGGCCCCGGCGACCCCCAGGCGATCCACGCGGGTGTCGGGGAGGGCACCGGCCGCGTGGGCCGCGCGCGCGACGCCGCGGGCGACGTCGTTCCAGGAGTGGCGTCCCGCGCCCGCGAAGACGATGCCCTTCTTGCCCCGCGGGAGGTCCTCCCTCGCCGCCGCCGCCTCGTCGTCGTCGTCGTTGTCGTCGAGGGCCCGCAGCGCGAGGATCTCGTAGAGCGCCGCGAGGTCCTGCACGTGCACGTGGTCCCACACGCCCTCGCCGTCGCCGAAGACGACGGCGCGCCCGTGCGCCAGCGCGGCCGCCACGAGGGCCGGGATCTGGATGCTGTGCTTGTTGAACAGGCCCGAGCCGACGCCGAAGATGGTCGGCGCCATGATGACGACTGCGGGTACGTAACCCCCGGGGTCAGCCGTTCGCTTTGCGGATGTGAAAGTAGACTCAGTCAGACAGACGCTTCCGGGGAATGTGTATTTTAGTGGCAAGGAACATATGTCTCGTCACGAATACGGTTTTTTTTCTTTCTGTCTTCACTCTAGGTAGGAGACGGATGATGCGGTGAAGGTGGGGGGGACTGCTCACTCGTGCGCACCCCCAGTTCGAGTCCCGCGTTCACGACGCCCAGCTCCGTCGTGCGCTGGGGGTAGGCCGCGGCGGCCTCGCGCGCCACCTCGTAGCCGTAGATGTCGTCGGCGGCGTCGTCGAATGTGCGGCCGTTGGACGAGCATGAGCCCGAGCCCGAGCCGGCGGCCGGCGCGTCGTCCGCGAACGGCCTCGAGGCCAGGTTCGACGTGCCCGACGTATGGATGAGCCAGGGCTCGCTTCCCGGGCGCGCGCGCTTCCGCCGCGCGAGGCCCTCCAGGAGGGCGCGCACCGAGGCGGTGTGAATGCCGAGCGTGGCGCTGATCACCACATCGTGCTGCGCCGCGACGGCGGTCGCGGTCTCGAGATCATCAAGACCCTCTGTTGATCGGCGCAGGACACGTCGCAGTCAGCGGAAGGTACAATGCGACGCATCCCCAACCCCCTTTCATATATGACAGTATGAAAGATCCGAGGAGGCGACTTTCATGGTATTCACGAATGCATACGGTATGCAACATCGAACGTGAAGATGAGGTAAGACTCACGGTAGAGCACGGGGTTCACCCGAGCGCCGTACGCCTCCTTCAGTTTAGTAACGCGGTCGGCGCCGCGCACAAGACAGGTAATGGGTCCGGATCGGAGACTCGGCGACGACGAGTTAAGCAGCTGAGTTAACACCGAGCCGCCGATGAACCCGGAAGCCCCAGTGAGGAGAATCCGGGGCTCGGTTGACGTAGACGTGGAGGCAGCCATGATTAATTCGAGTAATCTGAATTCACGCTAGGTATTATGATGACAAGGCGGTTCGAGTATTTGTTGGACTTCTCTTGTTGGATTGTTTATATACCAAACGAAGTTGACTGTGTGCAATCAAGAGGACATGATCGAACAGATTCTGGTCTTTTATACTCGCTTCATCTCATGAAATATATAAAGTCATAAAGGTTATGTCGATCAGACTTTAGCTTAACCCCTTAATGTGATCTCAGTACAGACTACCTAACTAAGTGGTTATGTAACGGCACTGGGCTCACTATGTCCGACTTCGCACGGAGTTAGTTACTCCCAACCACGTTTACAGGTTTTAAAATGCTGCACTACCGTTCAGGTGGCGGCTTACATGCATACTATATAATCATGGTCAATTTATGTAGTTTGATTGATAATCGGACTTTGACGGCAGACCAAGCGCTGATTCATAATGAGTTCATCTCTACAACGGACGATGAGATCAGATGTCTGATCAAGTCACTCAAGTACATGATAATTGACCTTCGTGGTCTTTTTCTACATAATACCTTACAGATACAACAATACCAAAGAAGAGATGGCTCGATTCCCCCTTTCCATATTGCCAGATAACGAGTGACTTGCATTTCTACCCAAGTCGGGATGGATTAGACTGCGTTTCCTCATAATCGGCGGGGATGTGGCGCAACTACCTATCTAAGACTACTATATACAGGTAGGTTCAAATTTAGCGTCTGCCACGGAGCCAATCTTCCATCACTATTAGACCTGCTATTGCACGGGGTAATTTGTATGCCCACTTCCCCCTTACAAATAAGTACGTCTCCCTTTACCTCTCTCGCCGGTGGTTGTACCTTGAGAATGAACACCTCGGTAATGTACTTTCCCAACGAAACTAAATTTATTATCAAGAGTTATTAGCGATCCTTTACCCTACGTTGGAACATGAATTGAAGTCAAACCCCAGTTGAGTCCGTCCCAAGCCAAGGGACCCAAGACTCGACTTTTCTTTTGTGGATTGAGCCGCCCCTAAGCCACATAGTGGCACCAAACTTTATATATCCATGAAAACGCGGGTTGTTACATCGTTGACTTAGAGCGAAGCTCATAAAGTTTCTTGACAGACTCCTGATCGATGACAAACATCCCCGAGCGTATGTTAAAGTCCAAAATTCCACCCGTCAACTGGCCAAGCGCTCTTCGGAAACCATCAGTCCCTCGGATCGGGCAGTTGGTCGTTGTCTCCATATGAGAGATCAAACCTGCCACAGTTGTACAGGTCTTCATGCAACGGATACAAGATAAACGCCCGTCAGTGTGAGCGGGAGACCCAAGATGTCGAGTCAGGCCAACAGCGTTATGAAAACCTTTCCTGCAACAACCCATGAATATGAGACTGTTGAATAGTTGGATGGTAAGGGACTAACTTACAAGCAGCTTTTGTACGGGCACACAAACTTCTCGAGTATCTCGTTGTAGAATACAGCTGGGTTATAGTTACGATCGTTAGGGTCGACGACTCGCCCGCTAGACGTGGTGCGATGTGGTCCGCCTTCTGAAGGATTGGCTGGAGCTTGAACAATTTGAATTTTGCCCTTATATTCTGTGCGATCAATGGCGGTCTTGCGAGAATTTTTTGGCAGAACGTCGTAAGAAACGGGAGGGGGAACAGAATTGTAAGAAACCTTGACGCTATTGTGGGTCAGTTTGCGATTCGACCAGATATTCCCTTTCTGTTTGTTACGGAGATCAGTCGCTGTTGGAACTTCTGGATTGTTTGGAAGCGTCGGAAAGTTCTCGCTCCGGTAGTGTACAGGATGAGCATTGCCAGGTAAAACAGGAGCCGGGCGGGAGGGAAAGTTCTGTGCCACAACTGGCTTGACGGGAGTTGTTTCTGCCTGAACCTCCGAGGCCCAAGTATCCTCAAATTTGATGTGACTATGGCCGGCTCCTTCCTGGAATACTTAAAGGCCACGATGTCAGTGATGTTCTTCATTGAAAATTAGGTGTACTCACCGTCATCCATTTTGCGGTTTCGTAGCTCTAGCTGCTTAGCGAACTCTAGGTTCTTCTCCCGCAACCTAGCTATGTCACTGGGGAAGATGACTTTACACTCATTGCTTTCAAGGTGTCGCCAAAATCTGGCAGCCTCGGTGAAATGGGAATGGCAACCGAAACACTCCAAATCAAGGACCGGGCGATGACTCTGCACGGGTGGTAGATGTTAGAAACTGACCAGACGGCAGAGCCATGATGCTCACCTTTGCCTTGTGACCCTGCAGGCCTGCTGGGGTGTGGAAAGCTGCGTCACATTGACTGCAGACGAAATGTTTGGATGCTGCCTGGTGCTTAAGTAACTCGTCGATGTTGGGGTACTCAACGTTGCACTTGGGACAGATGAGCGATAGGGGTGCCGCCGTTGCTTTTGAATCGGTGCTCACCGTGCTCAATAGGTCGGTGCTCATGGTGCCTTACAGAGCAGACAGTGCCCATCTCAGTCTAAGGGAGGTATTACAGTTGGCTGGCAAGTTATAAGTCAAAGATAATCTGTAATCGAGTGCCGAGGGGGGGCCGAATTTTGGAGAGGGAAAGGGGGAGGGGGAGGAGGAGCGTGAGTGTGAGTGTGAGAGTAAGAGAGGGAGGGAGAGTGTGAGGGGGAGAGGGAGAGGGGGGGAGAGGACCTCGGGAGTGACCGAGAAGAGAAGAAGAGAAGAAGGCCTGGCTTCAGACGAGAGGAAGGGGCAATCTGGTGGCCTTCCTAAGGCACTGCCCAAGGAAGGTTCCCTCCACACCTACAAGTGCATCGGTACTTATATAGCTACCGTAAGATACCTAGGTACCTAAAATCAGGTATCTACTAAGTCCTACCTTACGTATCAATGTTGGAAGCAGCGTGCCGGGGCCCAGGTGTGAGTAGGTAAGTACGCATTCCTTACATTGATACGTCATATCTTGTGCCGTTCATAAGAAGCTTGGAAGTTGGGTGCCAGTGAACGACAAAAACCGCCTGTGAATCGCCACGAAAGCAGTCTTTATAGCAGTAGTAACCTTATGAAGTGCTTGAGTCGGACGCCTGCTGCCTCAGGTAAGTATCTAGGTAAGAAATTGTAACGGGCACTTCCTGCGCAATCCACTCAATCTACCTCTTAGAGTATCTACACTCATCATACACGAGATTCGTCTGCCCCCTTCCGCTCACACCCCTTCGAGCTTAGTGTGTGCGAAATACAACTGCAGAGAAAGTAGTTAGGCATTCTAAAATTCAGTTATTTGCAGTAACCACCCTAACTCGGACTCGGGTGCAACATAGCAAGCTTCTTGTGTCAAATCTCGTCCCTTTTGTAAATTGATAGTTGGGAAAGAACATGTACGGATGGATACATGTGCATGACACCACAAGGCTTTGTGGCGGTGCATAGTACGTAAGCATGGCAGTGCATCTGAGGCGTCCCATCTCTCTAGGTTACGTAGGTACGCATCACGATCCCCTGTCAGTTAAGTACCTAAGACTAGGTACCTACTCCGTAGACGCTGGCCCAGACAATTCAACCCGCTGTATCTGCTCGACCTTAGTGCTTACCGTCCACTGGCTCCCGCTGTCATCCTCGATCTACCATCCATGTAAGTGTATGCCCGTAGGTACCTGGGTACCTGCCCTAGAGCCAGCTTGGCCAAATCATACCCAACAGTATCTTGTCGGTGGTTCTCATCTGCAATCATTCATTTATGCTATTCATCGCCAACATTGCCTCCGTCTTGAAGATACTTCCCCCGGGCGAGCCATTGCCTCCCAGTGAAGAGCGAAGGCGAATACGAGCAGCTCTGCCCTCACACCACGGCCCCAGTCACCCCGCCATTGCCGGCAACACGAGATGGCCACGCCCAAGTTCAACACCAAGTCGCCCTCCGTCAAGCGCATATGTAGGCCCCCCCTTCTCGTGTTCCATGGTTCCGATACCACAATGGGTTAACCGCTGTTTCTTAGTGCGCGAGGCCGCCGAGCTCTCCAAGGCGCCGTCCCCGGACTACACCGCGTCGCCCCTCGAATCCGACCTCTTCGAGTGGCACTTCACGCTGCGGGGGCCCCCCAAGTCCGCCTTCGCCGACGGCCTCTACCACGGCCGCATCGTGCTGCCGCCGACATACCCGCTGAGCCCGCCCTCGTTCCGCTTCACCACCCCCAGCGGCCGCTTCGAGCCCAACCGCGAGATCTGCCTCAGCATCTCGGGCCACCACGAGGAGACGTGGCAGCCCGCCTGGGGCGTCCGCACCGCCCTCGTCGCCCTGCGCACCTTCATGGAGACGAGCGCCAGCGGCCAGGTCGGCGGCCTCGACACCAGCGACGCCGTGCGCACGCGGCTCGCCGCCTCGAGCCGCGCCTGGCGCTGCGGCGTGTGCGCGCGCACCAACGAGGAGATCATGGCCGAGTGCGAGGAGCAGTGCCGCGAGCTGGGCGGCTCGTCCGAGGCGCAGGAGGTCGAGGTGCCCGCCGAGCTCCGGCTAGCGTTCCGCGACGATCTAGAGAAGGCCAGGGCCGCCACGGACGAGGGTGCCAAGGAGGATGCCGAGAGCGCGGAGCTGGCCGAGGGCTTCGTGCAGACCGTGCCAGAGCGGATACAGGACGCCCCCATCGCCGCTGCTGCTGCGCCGCCGCCGCCGCAACCTGCTCGGGGATTGCCCGCGCCTACACCAACGACGAGGATACCGTTGCCAGATCCGATGGGGCCAGTCGCTGCTAGAACCCAGCAGCCGATACATACCGATCCGAACGGCGGCGTGCCGCCTTGGCTGGATTACGCCATTATGGCACTGGTGATGATGCTGGCGGCCATCCTCCTGAAGATCATGTTACGGTAGACGATGAATTGTATGAGCTTTTGATATGTCTTCTATGTTACACGTGTGGAAGATGGGAATGCATGGAGCCTGGCGTTTGTTAGATCGGCCGATAGGTGTACTCTTTATATTTGCAAATTCATTACCATGGCGGCGCAGGGGCAGTCTACGAACCGATTTCAGGCGGTTTTGTCGGTCTACATACAAGTTACCAGCCTTTTATAGGAGAAACCGAATTTCTGGCGATTTCGAATAAGTTACAACTGCTATATAGTTAATAACAAGCTTAAAAACGTTTGAAACACTTGCTATAAATATTGCTAGAAAATGAATAATAGGAATTTATATTTATTAAAAAATCCTTCCCTAAAAAAAAGGTTTACTGGTGTTTTGTCAAATTCTTGTAACATATGTGTACACCGACAAAACTGCCTGCAACAGTTTCGTAGATGCCGCTATGGTAATCTAGGGGTTAGATCCAAGTGTGAAATAAATACCTTCGCTTTAGGGGTTCGATGACGCTTTCGGCATGATGACCGAATAATATGCTAGAACAAGAGCTCCTTGATGTTCCTATGAGGCCTCCTTTCGCCAATCCTCGTTTTCTCTTCCCTGGTTGTTAGGAAGCTTCCCTCCAGTTACGTCTCCGCTTTAACAATATCTCTACGAGACTGTCTGGGTGACAGTTCTGTAACCACCATGGTATAAGACCAAAAGATCTAGCATGCTCCAAACAGGGACGCCGGGGCTTCCGTAGGTATATATCCTTCCGAGCACGGTCTTACTATTGTTCCGTACGCTAAGATCAACTGAACGGGTCTGAATCCCCTTTCGATAACTGGTGGGCGTCATGATCTCGGATTGACTCATTATACGTAATGCGCCGAAGTCATGGAACGACCTGCTACTGTGCAACAACTTGCTGTGACACTTGAATAGTGAGTCATGCCAACGGGGATACGCTCGAGAGCAAAGCGTGACACGCACAAAGCAGGTTTCGTCATGCACTCGGACTTGGTTATCGGCGGTTCGGAGCCGCGAGTTTGCCGGCCCATTTGTGGCCGGACTCCCCAAAATCACCAGACCATGATCTGAAACAATTTTACAGTGCATCATTAATACAATTTGAACAGGTGTTCCGGGAACTTCACGACTGGGTAATCTGCGGCGTCCGCGTCGGGCGCGTCTCCGGTGCGCCGGAGGCGTTCCCTCTGCTCGACCATCTGCGCGCGCGCCTCCATCATGATCTCCGTGAAGAGGTGGCGGCGCTCGCTGATCGCCTCGAGCCCCTGGATCGTCTCGCCGCACACGGCGATGCTCTCGTCCAGCTTGCCTTGCAGCTGGTAGCACCGGGCCAGCTCGCACAGGGAGCCGATGCGGTCCGGGTGGTAGTCGCCGCGCCGCGAGGACATGGCCCTCTGCTTCTCCGTCACCTCGCGCAGGATCTGCTCGGCGTCGTCGTGCCGGCCGCGCTGGATGACGATGGAGGCGAGGACCTGCCGCCCGAACAGGACGCCGATGTGGTCGGCCAGGTTGTTGCGCGTCGCGATGGGGAGGACGTGTCGCATGAGGTCCTCGGCCTCGGGCAGCCGCCCGAGCGCGCCCAGGACGACGGCCTTGTTGCCGAGGGCCAGGAGGGTCCACCCCGCCTCCTTGCCCATCTTCTCCTTCCGCGTCGCGATGACCTCGTCCATGAGCTGGAGTGCCCTCTTCAGCCGATTCGCGCCGCCGATAAGGCAGGAGATGCGGGCGATGTTCTCCTTCACGTACGTCGTGCGCAGATGGTCGGCCCCGAAGGCCCCGACCATCCCGTCCAGAGCCTCAGAGAACAAGCCGTAGGCCCGCTGCAGGTCGGTCTTGCGCCAGAATTTCGCCACCGTCCGCCCCAGGTCGTCGATGGCTTCCAGCGTGTCCTTGTGCCTCCTGCCGAGCAGCTCCGTCAGGCCATCGACCGCTTCTGTTTGCAGCCGCATCGCCTCGCTGAACTTGCCCTGCTGCCACAGGCTCCGGCTCAGCTTATGAAGGGCCCGCAGGGTCTCGGGGTGCCTGCGGCCGAAATACCGCTCGCAGGTCGCCGATATGCTTCTCTGGAGACGCAGTGCCTCCTCCAGCTTCCCCAGCTCCCAATAGATATTGGAGAGGGCCAGCTGAGCAGTCCTAGTCTTCTTGTTCTCGTGCCCCAGCGACGAGACCAGGATAGCGACGACTTCTTTCAGAAGAGCCTCCGCGCTTTGTAGTTGCCAGCACTGCGCGTATACTAAGCTGAACTTGGCAAACATCCGGGTCTCGTACTCGGTGACTTTCACGAGCGATGGCAGGCGGAACCACGGTCGTCTGAGGTCCAGCTGGGCTCGGATCTCAGCGCGGCGCTGCTGGACGTGCTCTATATGCGGTAGGAGACTGGAGTTATAGAGCTCGTCTTCCGGCGCCGTCGTCTGCAGGAGAATCGAGGCGGAGAGGACGTAGCCGGCCATGTCTGCCCAGATGGCCTGGTGCCTCAGCTTCATGCGGGGACGTTTCCTCGCCCATTCATGCACCACCGGATGCATCGTGTAAGTGTCCCTGCCCTCATTATAGTAAATGAGCGACATGTTCTCCAATTCACTTAGAGCACCGCTGATGCGGTCCTTGGCCAGCTCAAACCCACCCAATCGCTGACCATCCCGTATCAATGAGGGGAGCGGTGTCGGGGTTAGTCCTATAATAACCATTAGAATGGACGTGAACCTGTTTTGAATCACTTCGCGTAAGCTGGGCTGTCGGCGAAACGGATTTAAGCTTTCCTCGGCTGCATCCCTTTCTCCTTGGTCAGCTTCCAGCCTTGCGTTCCTTATTGCCCTCGTCAAGATAGATGGGGATAGGTTCTCGCGATAGAGAAATGAGAACAGCTGGAGGAGTTCGATGGCGTCGGCTGCTTCTTGGTCTTCGCTCTGCTCGAGGCGCTCGTAGCAGAGCTCAAATGTGGTCCAGATAGCTTGTTCGTTCTTCGTGCTAGCTTTGACATTACCGTCCCGCAGTTTCTTCCAGCTCCGGTCATACCACTCGAGGTAGTCGTGCAAGCTGCATAGCCTTTTCCTGATGGCGGCCCCAGCCTGTACTATAGCTAGCGCGAGGTACCCGAGAGCATCTATGACCTTGGATGCGGAGCCTTTCAGATCAGGTTGCCATGGGACGGGAAGACACGTTGCTTTTAATAGTAAATCGGAAGCCTCGTCAGACTTCAGGCCGCGGAAGTTGAAGAATTTTGGCTCAACACTCCCCAGAACTTTAAAAAACTGATTTCTTGTGGTGATAAGAATATGGCCGCTCTCTCCTCGGGGAAAATAGGATTCGATGTTGATATCGGGGTCGTCGGCATTATCGAAGAGAAGCAGCCAGCGCTGCTTTGCCGTAGACAGCCATTCCAATGCGGCGTTGGCATTCGGGTCTTTGCCAGCTAGCCTGGCGATATTGCCAAGACTTTTCTGGATATTCTGGACCGAACTTCCATCGACAAAGAATACGCCCCAGAAACTAGCGTGATTAGCTTTTCAGCGACAAGCAGGCAAGGTGCACGTACCTGTGGCGGTTGTCTTCGGCGAATTTACAGCAGAACTGCGTCTTTCCAGAGCCGCCCATGCCATGTACGACAAACCGCCGTTGAGATAGACTGTTCTGGGAGCCGGGTTGTTGTATGAAGGTATCGCGGAGTTGTCGGAGCAGCTCGTCTCGTCCTGTGAATATACTACTGACCGTCTGCGGCGTATGGAAGTGCTCGTTGATGATGGATCTTTTCAGTTCTCTGAGGGCTTCCTTATTGTGACCAGACCCTGTAGAGATACACGACTGTATGGATTCCAACCGATTCAAGACAGTTTCAAATGAAAGCTGGGTGTTTTCTCTGGACATTAACGATTGGTGAGCATCAACCCCGACCAACACAGTATCGTATTTGGAGTCAAGAGGCCTTACCCGTTGAGAAGGATCAGGTACATCTGTATTACATCATGATACATGACCAACTGCAACCGACGTTGTTGCAGTACATTTGCATGGGATCGCAATGCGTGGACTCGCTTAATGGTGTGCTTCGACTTGCAGATATCGGCCAAGATGGAATATGTCTCCTGTAGTATTGTGTGGCAGTTCTGTACTGTTCGCTCCAGATGCTCCCATACACTACCGGTGTCGTTGGAAGGGGACGTGCCATTGTCCCGCGGTCGGGTCGGCGCCGTGGGCGCCGGGGCGTGTTTCTTGCACGCAGCATCAATGGCATTGTGCACCTTCTCGAGTCCAGCAATCTCGATCATTAAGGAGTCGAGCTCTTGCTGTACAGTCGCGCCATCTCTCTTCAACTCTATGATGTAATGGACCAGCCGAGTGCATATGTCGAGCACCGAAGCCACGCCCGTGACTATAGTGAAGGGATCCGCCATGGCGCATAAGCCTTGGTAACGGAGCGCAGGGAGGTTGGAGATCAGAGGGCATCAAGGGATGCGGCCAGGCCCACCGACACCGAGGGCATGGTTCAGCAACGACTAGCCGTTAGAATGCGATCACGAGATGGATCTTGTAGGCGGCAACACGCAGCCGGATAGAAACTTGGGGGAGGCAAGCACAGCCATGAATCTCTCGCAAGGCCAACCTGCCGCCTGCGAAGTCCGCTGGCTGCTGATTTCCCCGCTTTGGCTCATTGCGGGCGTTCTTCATTATGGCAGGATGCATTGTGGCGTCGTGCTGATGCGTGTGATACTTGGGTAGCGATTATGCAGCCTGGTATTGGGTATGGTATGCCACCCTGACTGCTGGGATTGGGCGAGAAGCACAGTCTGTTATTAACACGGAGCATCCAGTCAACCTCCCCCAGCGTCTTCGTTTGAACGCAGTGCAACCCCTTGGAACAGAGCCCCCCCACCTCCGCAGCCTTTCCGTCACCCTCAAACACTGCTTGCTCAGAACGCCAAAAGGCGCAATACTCTTCGCGTATCCGCAGTTTAGCCTAGCATGGCTCTTACTACGGCGTTAGAGACCACCCGGACATATCTTTCGTCATTCGCCTTGTTGGTAGGGCCTGCTTGCATCGCGTGGTATAGCTGGAAGTGGTTTCAACGGCGACAGGTCATTTTGTCAATCCCTTTGGGTGTCAGTGATTTGGTAATCTAACTCAACGCAGGCCGACAAAGAGTTCGCACTCGCGAAAGGATGCAGGCCCCTGAGGCCTTGGAACGCTCGATGGCCACTCGGGCTGGATTTATTTCTCAGGGCCCTCGTCGTCGCCAAAGAGGGCCATATTCTCAAGCTCTTCTTAACTATCATCGACGAGTGCGGTTGCACCTTTGTTCAGCACTTATTCGGCATTCCGGGAATTGACACCATCGACCCCGAGAACATCGAAGCCGTTCTTTCGACCAACTTCAATGGTAACTCCCCAGCCCGGACGCCGCTTTATGGATGATGCATGCCTACTGACCGTTGACCTGCGCACGGAAGATTACGACCTGGGGTTGCGCCCCATGACGTTCCGAGCTTTGCTGGGCAATGGGATCTTCACCCAGGACGGCGCCGAATGGAAACACTCTCGTCAGCTGCTGCGCCCTCAATTCGCGTCGAATAGAAAGCAGAACTTTGTCGAGATCCAAGAATGCGTAGAGAGGCTGGTAGCATCTATCCCGGCGGGGGATGCAGTGGACCTGCAGCCCCTGTTCTTCAAGTTAACCTTCGAAACCACAATGTTTCTGCTGTTTGGCGAGTATGCTTACGATTTAAATGGGGTGACAGAGCAAGAATCCACCTTTGCCAATGCGTTCAATCTTGGGCAGGACTATCTAGCCCATCGCGGCCGGTTGGGCCACATGTATTGGCTCTTCAGCGGCAAGAAATTCCGTGATGCCTGCAGGACATGCCACACGTTCATCGACGAAGTGGTCGGGAAAGCTTTGAGAGCCTCTGAAGACAAGGGCCAACATCGTGAAGCCGATAGCGAGGGGAATTATATATTCATCGATGCCTTAGTCCAGCAGACGCAAGACCCCATCGTCCTGAGGGACCAGTGCCTGAATATCCTTTTAGCTGGAAGGGACACTACCGGGTGCTGCCTGTCCTGGACTTTGTAGGTTATCAGTATCCCGTCTTCCATCGATTGTGTTTCTAATACTAGACGGACAGCCGATTACTAGCTCGACACCAGAAGGTCCTCAATCGACTGAGGCAGGAGATCGAAAGTGTCGTGGGTCTTGGGCTGGAGGCGCCACCACCAACCAGAGACGACCTCAAGCGAATGCCATACTTGGCTCTGGTCTTGAAAGAAGGTAAAAGCAACAATTCTATGAAACTACATCTATGTTCTCTGTGAAATCAACTAGTTACTAACCGGCCGCTCCTCAAGTCCTTCGTCTATATCCCTCTGTTCCCGTTAACTCCCGTGCGGCAATAAGACCGACAACACTTCCGATAGGGGGTGGGCCGGACGGCAGATCACCGGTGTTTGTGCCCGAAGGCCGAGCTGTTGGGTATTGCGTTTA
This sequence comes from Xylaria palmicola, assembly GCA_022385595.1. NCBI lineage: Eukaryota > Fungi > Ascomycota > Sordariomycetes > Xylariales > Xylariaceae > Xylaria > Xylaria palmicola. The sequence goes on from MU281440.1 coordinate 32,398, forward strand.
TGCCATGCACCGACGCAAAGATATATATGGTGAAGATGCAGGGAAGTTTCGGCCCGAGAGGTGGGAAGGTGATGAGCTCAAGCATATCCATAACTATGCTTACCTCCCTTTCAATGGCGGGCCGAGGTTGTGTTTAGGCCGTAAGTATCCCTGTTTCTCAAGTAATAACTCTCCGAGCCCCAATACGATGGACTAAATGCAGTGCAACCTGTAGAAGACTTTGCTCTGCTCGAGGCATCATATACTGTAGCACGTCTAGTGCAGCTCTACCCAGAGATTAAAGTACCGAGTTCGGAAGCTGAGGTCGAGATTGGAGATGAGAGGCAAAATCTGACTCTTGTCGTCTCCTGTGCTGAAGGATGTGTGGTTTCTATGAATCACTGATTGCTCCTCTGTTTTAGAAACATCGTTTCGAGAAAACGTTGTTGCACAACGTTGAATATAAGCGGTGCAACGAGTAGTTAAAGGTGCAATAGCTATGCTATCAATAAGTTGCTACAGTAAATTTTTCTATAATAATTTTACTGGCTCGCCTTGGCCATTGTGCATGTTGCATACAAATGTTAAAGAGTTGGTATGGAAGCCTCCAGGACTAGATAGGCGCTGATGTAGTGCGGCGTCCGTGTTGCTGGTTCGGGTGGCTGTGCTTGGGCGCCCAGGATCAAGTTCAAGTCGCAGCCGAAGCACGTATACGCTGGGCACTTCCTCGCTCCTTATAGTTTGCCACAGTCTTCCTTATTTTTTATCCCCGTACGGCTCTGAATCTCTGTGCTCTCGTTACATATACAGTCATCAAGGCCACCACATTCCCCAACATGTCTTCCCCTCACAGCAATGGCCAAGAGGATGACGATGACCACTCCATTTGGCAGCGCTTCCTCCTCCCGAATTTCCTCGATACAGAAGAGATTGAGAATTATGAGCCGGGCGGTTTTCATCCGGTTCATTTGGGCGACACCTACGATAACGGGCGTTATAGGATTGTGCACAAGCTTGGTTCAGGCGGTTTCGCTACTGTCTGGCTGGCACGAGACGAGAGCGAGAAAAAGTGGGTGGCTTTGAAGATCTTCCTCGCCAAGCATTCAGTATCGGTTGGTAAGCAAGGCCTCCACGTTTATCAGGACGCCGAGCTTCGACGGTTCACCATCCAAGGACCAAACGGTGCCCACTTATGCATTGTCTCACCCGTTTTGGGCCCGTCTTGCGGCCAGCTGTCATCGGGCTTCACTTGTAGATTGAAGCCATGGCTCGCTCGAAGGGCCGGCTACCAAGCGGCAAAAGCTGTAGCTACTCTTCATGCGCAAGATTTATGTCATGGAGGTAAGTCGTATCGGCCTTGGAACTGACCCTATCCAGATGATATTCCCCTTGTAGTCGATACTAACTGATCCGTAGATATAACGACTGCGAATATTCTCTTTGAACTACTAGATTTTGACCAGTTGGGTGAAGGCGGAATATACCGCTTACTTGAACCGCCCGTGACAGGTGTGCTTGAAACCGAGTCAGGCGAGCCAACCGGTCCCGAGGCACCGCAATACATCGTAAAGAACCTAGACTTTTTGTCTTCCACATCAAACATCATCAGCAATGATGTGAGACTTATTGATTTTGACGAGTGTTTCAGCATCTCGTCCCCGCCCGAGAGGATGCTGAAAATTCCACCTGAGTTCTTAGCCCCTGAGGTGGCAGTAGGGCTGCCAGCCGGCCTCGCGAGTGATGTCTGGGCGCTCGGCTGTTGCATATTTATACTTCGATCTGGAGAGGGCCCGTTTTCGGGCTATGAGGTCACTTCTCCGGCGGATCTGATGAGGATTGTTAGGCAGACTATTGGCGACATGCCTCCTGCATGGCAGGACACTCTTTGGGATCGCGACGGACAGCCGACAGAGGATCCCGGTAAAGGTGCTGGGCTCGCAGAATGGGAGGGCGAGCAGTCTCTGGAGGGTCTCGTCTCACAAATATGGGATCAGCCTGAAGGTAATATTGTCGAGACGGGCAGGACCTGGCCAGAGTTGGAAGAGTCGGACGCCGAGAGAAACATGCCATTCCCCTCTTGCTTTGCGGATATGGTGTGGAAACCTTCAGCCGTCAAGGTAGACAATGTATACTTATACGGCTACAACGACGGGTCGGACGCGCTGCTAGAGGTAATGCCTAAGATCCCCGAACAAGAGGCTGCCTTGCTTTATGACTTATTGTCCAAAATATTTGTTTACGACCCAAGGAGCAGGCCAACTGCCAGTGAAATACTTAAACATTCTTGGTTCCACATGGGTAGGCAGCTTGAATAATAGAGGTTATAGAATACAGAAAAGCAGAGAATAATTCTTAGTACATTATTCGTGCTCTAAATAATCAATCCAGACGTGGTGGGCTGCTATGCCAAAGAAGTCTTGCTGCTATTAAATCTGTTAAGTTCTTTTCTTCGGTGTTTAAACTTGTTATCCTGACATCGACACTAATCGTTGAGATGGACTCACTCAAGCCTAACATTCGCATGCTATACCCCTTCATCAACCTATTCCTATCCTTCTTCTTCTTCTTCCATCTGGCGATACACAGACCCGACCAAAGAGGGCGTCTGGTCATATTGCTGCCCTTGATATTCTTCGGTATACTGTCATTCAAACAGTCTCTCCTGCTTCCATTCGCCTCCAAGCTCGCCATCATCTGGGCGCAATCCATTCTCCTGAACCTGCTACACGTCTCGTCTCTGCTCCTCATCGAGAAACAGCCATCCCCTCTGCGCAGATCTCTCAGGTCCTCCTACAGTCTCTGGTCCAACCCGCGACTTATCTCAATATCAGGGAATCCGTCAACAGAGGAAGAGAGCGCAGCGCTGAAATACCGCTTCATCATCTCGCGCCTTGCAAAACTCGCTCTATTCTACACATTGCATCAATCCATCCAGCCTCGCCTGTACGCCGCCATCATCGGCACCCTGAAGGCCGAGGACGTAGCAGACACCGCACCCTGGAGACGGTTTCCGGCGGCTCTTACGATGCACTCAGCCCTCGTGCGCTCGTACGTGGCGGTCGCCTGGATATGCGACAACTACGTCACCATGAACACTCTGCACGCACTCTTAGGGCTCATCACAGTTTCCACCGGCTTCCACCATCCGCACGATTGGTCGCCACTGTTCGGCGGGTTGCGGGGTATGTGCGGACTGCGCAGCTTCTGGTCGCGGTTCTGGCACCGCTTGGCCAGACGGCCTTATACCAATGTCGGAGTCGTGGTAGTCGAGTCAGTGTATGTCGTCGGCTTCCCGAGAGCACTTTTGCGGGCTATTATTGTTTCGTTGGTGGTGTTTCTGGTCTCGGGGCTCTCGCATGCGGCTGTCAGTCGACAGATGGGGTGGAGGGATTGGCTTGATGTCAAGTGGTTTATGCTCAATTTCTTGGGGTGTCTTGTTGAGACGGTAGTGATGGGGAGTGTTGCATGGGTTGCTGCAAGATTGTCACTTCAACGAGAATTGTATGTTTTCAGGAAAAGTTGGCTGGGATGCTTCATCGGGTTCGCATGGGTATTTTGCTTCTTCTATTGGAGTGTGCCATCATGGCAGTATCCTCGTTTACACCAGGAGCTGATTGAGAAGGAGAGGTGGGAGATGCTACGATCGTTTATCGGGGACCTTAATTCGTAGCAATTACGATGGTGCAGCAGGGCTCACTCCCTTTACTCCCTTTCGCGAACCCCTCATCTCACCCCGGGGGTGAAAATGGCGATTGAGCTTGGTTAATAGAACTGGGTTCACAGAAGTAGCAGATAAAGACTAGAAGAAGTTTTGATCAGGTCCTATACCGTGAAAGTGGATGAGCATTGAACTCTCACTGAAAGATCAGCGCAAGGATCCGCGCAATTTTCACACTTTGGCCTCTGTCTCCAGCGCCTCTTCCTTTAGTCTTCCTAATCTACTGATAGGTACTCTCGGAGATAAGCCTTTTTCCGAGTTTAGCACAGATATTTCAATGGTCGACAGCAATGGAATATTAAATGAAAAGTAGAGTATATATTTAAGTAAGTAGTTGATGAGCATTTAGGACCACTGGCTGAAAGAGCCGCTAGCGCCGAGTCAACGTCATCACTCGCACAGGTCAACGTCTTTACCGTTCACCACTTCCCCCCCCCCCCTTCCATCACCAAGTCGCTCAGTGTCATCTACGCAATAACCGAGGCATTCATCTACATTACCTTGCGAAAAATTCCAATATCCTCAATTGCAATACCACCCCCGGGCAAGTCACCATGGATGAAGACTGGCAAGAAGCAGCCTTTACCTCGCGCCACGTCCACAACTGCGTCAACCGCGGCGGCGGGAAGGGAAGGGAAGGGAAGGGTAAAAGTAAAGCCGCATTCGACGTCCGCAAGACATTCGGCACCTATTCACTCGACGCCACGGGGTTGCAGAAGAAGAGTCATCATCAGACAGACGACAAATCGGAATAACTTCTCGAGATCTACCGCCTCGCGCCGGACAGCACCAGACTCATCAGCGAACTGAGAGTACCCGGCGTCATCGAAGCGGCGCTGGTGATGGCGGGCAGTCGGAAAGCTCTGCGCAACGTGGTCAAATCCCTAGAAGAAGACGAGTCTGCTGAAGGCGAGGATGCGGAGACGGCAGCGCATCGCGAGGATCACACGAGCGTGGAGGACGGCGACTCTGAAGGGTCCGGGGAGATGGAGGGGGGCTATGCCTCGGAGGAAGCGGGAAACCAGCGCTTCCGTAACTTTGAGAAGAACAGCTTTCGTGTGCCCAAGTTCTGGCTAGCGTGGGCCGCGACTGCGAGAAGCCATCTGCGTCCATGTCCGAAGACGACTGTAACAAACCTGCTATACATCACCTGAGAGGTATAGGCAGTACGTCGGGGGTTCTTGATTTGCAGGTAACAATCGGATGAATCAGCGGGGTTGTTCGTTAGGGAGGCTTTCACTAGGCTCCCGCCACTTATACAGAGATAGAAGTCTGGATAACTAGTGAGTGTAACACACTATAGAATAAATAAAAGGCTTGTCGAGTTCTAGGGCCTTAGCTGTATCCAACGCTTCACAGGAAAACTTCCGTCCTATATAAAAGCCAGTGTGATTCTATCAAAAAGTAATCGGGTGTCAGATTAGACGAGAAACTAAGCTCCTTAGCCGTCTTAGTGTGTGTCTGATTAAAATACGTAGCGAATCACCTAGTATATCGAGGTAACTCAAGACAACCCCTGTAGTCTTGGCTTTGAAAGGTTGGTCATTGGTGACTACAACACTGCCACACTTCATATCTGCACTAGACTCGCCCTGAATGGTGTGGTCTACCTGTTTAAAGATAGATCATCCTGTCCTGGTTAGATTCAACAATTTTGAAGAATGTACCATGCATGAAAATATCACTTTTAGCTAAGAAGTACTCAACTTCACCTAGAGGGGTCTAGTAACTATTGTCGCGAGCTTTTGAGTATTCACTGAGGTATGGAACTGCCAACCCAGTTTGATTAGGGAGGGTTTGACCACAATAAAAGGAAGTTCGGGGCTGCCGAGAGAAGTGGCGAGGACGGAACGAAGCACCAGCGGCTGTGGCTAGAGTGTGGTTGGGAGGAGAGATCGGGTGGGACGTGCATGCTGGACCTCGTAGGCACCAACACACTTCAGATGGGTCGTGGTACGGCGATTATGGTGTGGGCAAACATTATCGGCAGTAGAAGGGGTGGTTCGAGTTTAGTATTACCTCCCTAAATAGAAGTACATACCATTTATATGATTCCCCCGTACTACTCGAGTCACTGGAGCAAAATCTTCTCGCAGTAGGACACTAGGGATAACTATGACTTCACTCTCGAGAAATCTGCTTGTGGCACCAGCTGGCGTGTCCGTACAGTCAGCCGAAACTCCACGTATTGCCCCTGCAGGTCTCACGTGGCGAAGAGATATGTTTGCTCGTGATAATGTCAAAGCTCGCAGAGTTTGTGTAGCCTCATTAGGTGCGCTGGCTGTGGCTGTTAAACGTAGAGCACTTCAGGTAATGAATGGTAGCATGAGAACCTTATTGTCGAGATGTCAGAGTTTCTTCCATACCAACTACCTCTCGGTCATATAAAATATCATCCTGTGGACTTTTCTCTACAACACATATTTGACACTGACTCTAAATACATGTAAGTGTGGTCGGCAACATCATCATCGGAGGTTTTTAGTTTGGATAACCTAGACCACCTCAGCGCATAGGATCCCTAGTGCAATTCAAATAGGAACATGCCGCCGCCTCCGTCATCATTACAAAGTCGTCAACCTGGTCAACCACATATAGAGCACGAGGAGGCCATGAGATGGCAGAAACGACGAGGTGGCTACACAATTGAGCACCAGTGTAAGAGCTGTGGATGGTACTTCGACACCTTTCTACCAAGCCGCGACAAGTGCCAGGTGGTGAGTCAAATCTTTCCCAGCGGAGGAGGAGGGAGTGATGAAGACTTTCATCACTCGGGCAGAACGACCCTCTTGAAGCTTTTCTCGGTCTCCGATCCCCTGCTCAAAGAGGCCATCGCTGACTCTTGATGTTGTAGTGCCAACCCGTACGTATACGTGTCACGTCCGTCCCCCTCCTTATGTATATTCCTGACGTGAGTCACTGACAGGTCGGTTCCGTCACGTCACTACCAACTACAAAACCAGCCGAAGCTCCACAGGCGGCGCCAAACCTGCTCCCGGCACCAGCAGCAGGGAATTTGCAATTGGACAACGCGCAATACCAGCAGTTTGGGCAGGGATATGGGTCAGCCTCTAATTTCCAACCAGACATGACATCGACCTTTCCAGCAGGGCCCGTACCCGATCCAGTATGGGGGTCGGGCTTCGGTGCACCACTCAACCAAGTCGGCTTTCCCGGGTCAATGTCCAGCCCTCCGGGAGGCTCTATGCAGAACGAGCTGTACGGACAGGGATACAACATGGCACCCGATCTCTCTTGCGCCCCTGGGGCATTCTCTGGTGCCCAGGGAGTGTATGATCCCAATGGGCCGTGGGGACAAGGAGGGTATAATACGTCGCTCGATCCATCTTACCTTGCTAACCCGACACCCCTCCCTGCGGCGGCGGTCCCGGACCAGAATCCCTACCCGACAGGCGCCGCAGCATCGTCTGGACCTACTGCGAACGACGCAGGAGGCTCTTCGTCCGGGCTGCGGCCACTCCTGCCAGCGCTACCCGAAAAAGAATTCGTGCCGGATGACAGCACCCCTTACACCGCTTGGCTGGGGCGTCAGGGGAGTTACAGGGACGCCATGAGACAGGGCAAGAAGAAATCGTCCCGCGGATAACCAAGGAGCCGTCCGCTGCCCCAATTCCAGGTTTTCTTAGCCTATATTTTACAGGTCGTCACCCAAGGGTCGTGATGTAATTGTTAGCTCGCTGTATTTTTTATTCATCATGTATTCGCGTGGCTTCAACATCTGGGTGTGGGGGTGTCAAGGGGGCTTCCCTAGAAATGCAGGCGATAGCGCGAAGCAGGGTGCGGGAACAAAAATCATTTTCGGGCTCAGAGTAGGGCTGAAGGTCTCATATTGCGTGTCTGTTGTAGGTGAACGCGATAGTGAATCACTTGTTTGCCTTGTTTGCCCCTGCGCCACCTGTGAGGATTAACTATTGTCTCCGTTGTGTTAGCTTCGAAACCTGTGAATTATTTCCACGAACATGGCCTTCAAGACAAAGTACATGCCAAGTTTAAGAATGTAGAAAGCCATACATATATCAAGAGTACATACAACTCTAAAGTACATGGGTGCCCATACATCATCACTCAATAGGCGCATTGGGGAGGTACGCAAGCCACGCCTCCGTTTATGTACCTCAGTGGGCGAAAACCTTGGAAGACCTATACAGCCGAAACGCCATCAAAATGCTACAACGAGGGAGATGATACACCACCAGATCCTATCCGGAGTCCTCTACTCCTGTTTATGTACTTTTATCAGCCATCTGAACGATGTGCCCGGCGACGAGCCACCACCATTCCGCCCCTGTCACGCCGCAGCCATCCACGGCTCGTTGTACCAGACCAAGTTTATCAAGCCACTCGACGATCAGCTCGATCTCGAATTCTTCAACCATCGGCTTCAGCAGAGTGACGCACATCTTGGATCCCACTGGGCCCTTCGTCGCAAGTGTGAATGCGATCATGCTGACGTAATCAGCCCAGCGAGCGACGTTCAACTTTCCAAAAAAGTCAACCCAGATGGGGAGCTTTCCATTGGGTCCCTGAGTGGGAGGTTCCATCTGTCGGGCTTGTTTGAGAAGCGCCATATCCGCATTGAACAAGTATGTCTCCGTCGGTACAAGACGGACCTTGAAATGATAGTAACTCTTGGGGAACGTTCTGCCCTCGTAATTACCGGGCTCGAAACCAAAAGGGATATGGGGCATATCGGTGGTGTCGATGCGTATTCGGCCATGAGCTTGTAAGTTTAGCGCTGCCATGATAGATCCGTCATCAGCAGCATACGGCATGATGAATTCTCCGTTACCACGGAAGACCTCGTCTAGTTGATCTTTGAAGGAAATAGCTTGTCTAAATTTGGACGTGCCAGCCACTTTTTCAAGCTGTTTAGAAAAGATACCATGTATCCTGAAGTTGCCCCCAATGTCTTTCCCTTTAGTTCGGGTTATCACTTTCTCCCTGTTGAGTTGGGTGGCTGCTTTCTCAAGTATCTGATTCGTTTCGGCAGCATCTCCCTGGCCCAACTCAAGAAGCTTCGGAATGAGCTTATCCTTCACGTTCGCATCCTTAAGTGGGGTGCAGCATATTGAGCGAACCCACGTCCGAGCACGTTCTAGTGTCAGCTGCTCTTGTTGATGCTTGGGTGGTAGAGGAATTGACATGGTTTCACTAGCGACAGCTTCGATTCGATTGTACGTTGAAGTGGTGGCAAACCAAATTTCCCGCCAATCAACAGCCTCGTTTGCTGCATCTTCGATCTGATGTCTTTGATGGAGTATCTCTCGTGATTCTGGTAGATCTACCTCCTCATGCGTTTCAAGTTGAGTCGCCCACAAGATTAACTTTGGCCAATCATAGCTCTCGATATTGTCGTAATCCAGTTGCGGTAGTTTACCGCTCTCGTAAGCCACCAAAAACTCTGATTGGAATTTTGCTGTCAATGCTTGAACAAATGATTTTCGCTCCCGACTGATTCTTGGCCAGAATTTCTTGATAGCAGACAGAGACATGCCTGGGAAGTGCTTGAGCAGCAAGCCTATATCCAGATTTCTATCAAGTCCCCCGAGTAGTGTTCTGAAGACAATGCAAGCGGCAATAAGCTCATCTTCTCTTTTCGACCCTAACTTGTCATCATGTGCTGCAGGCTTATTGAAACGACCACGTGGCTGTTTCGGTATCACGGTAAGGTCTCGAGTCTTGTACTCAATAAACCCTTCGGGCTCTGTATACAACGTCGAGGGTTCAGGCGGACTGGTAACAAATCGGCCGGAGAGTCCTTGAGAGGCAGCTTTCAGCTTTGAATTGCCATTGCCAGGTTTTCGGTTCTTCTTGTACTCTGACTTCCTATCGTAACCCTTATTGTTGTGTTTCTTTTCACTTTCCATAATCAGGTACGAAAGCCCATATTCTTCGTCCTGCGGGGATACATTTTTGACTTCTTCGGGTATGCTATCCGAGGTAAATTGATTCGAGACGAGCCACTCTAAATCTATCGGCTTTAAATTAGCTTTGCGTTGATCAACTGTAAGATTGATGTAGACGTGGTCTAACGCGGTCGTTTCTCGAGTGAGGGCTCGAATCCCGTCGGCAGATTGTTCCCATTTCTTGGTAATCTTCAGGTTTCGTAGGAATTCGCCATAAGCTGGGTCGGCCCACGATTTGAATGACGTTACACGATGTATGGTCTTCAGCATATCCTGGATACCATCTGGAAGGGGCTCATCCGAAAACCACAGCGTGCTTGGTGGCGTTGATTCGGTAGATAGAGAATAACGAGTTTCAGGCCGCGGGGCCTTGTTATTGTGACGAACAGCCTTCAACGGTGACATTTCCAGCACGGAAGTGTCAAATGGAGCATTTTCATTATCGGACAATTCGCTGCTTTCTTCGTATATGTCATCTGGATCCTTGTTGGACACTAGACTACCGGCGGCATACGACATAGAACTCTGCGCCCTGAGAACAGGATCAATTACACTATCAGGGTCATCGTCATCGGTTATTAGTAGATGGCCATGATCAATTGGCACTTGTCTGTTGTTTCGATTGCCATATCCTTCTTCTTCTTTGTTGCGGATAGTATTAGTGTTGATATCAGCACACGTTCGCCGGCCTTTCCGTTTTAGAGATGCATCAATGTGTCTAGCGCTCTTCACAGAGGATAGAATCGTGGTTATACTACCCAGCTGAGATGTATCAGTTTCTGGTGTCCAGCTCCAGGCGCCAGACACGGGATCTTGAAGAGAGGCAGGGTGCTGATCCCACATGGCGCCAGGTTTCTGCCTCTGGCTCCAAATATAAACAGCCAGTTTACCGCTATCCCACATCTCATGTTTGTCGGGCCGCCTACGCGGCTTTCGGGTTCTTTCAATTGAATCCGGTTGTTCGAGATCAGTACGGGTCCTTTTAGATGGGGTATGTGCCTCGACATGTACATCGTCCACTTGTCTTTTCGTGTTACTCCTGTGGATTGAAATATCGCCCATCACTGAGTTTTCGTATCTAAGCGTTTCGATGTGCTGGACCGTTTTTAAATCTCTGGGTGCTCTCAAGCTTCGCGCCTGACTGTGCTCTTTCCCTTGGGACGCAAGTTCATCAAACAGCTTCGCCTCGTCTGGCGAGAGAGAAAAAGCGTCGGGAACATAAGCTTCAGGAAACATCTCTCTCATTTTCTCCTTCACGGCTATGACACGGGGGTCGTCCGACGAGTCCACGCCTAGGTTGGTATTTGTATTTGCTTTCGCCAACACAACGCATTCTTGCATTTTTGCCTGATCATCGAAAAAGAAAAAGTGCATCTGTTTCAATACACCATCGCGTTCCATTTGGTTAACAATGTTTTGACAAATTCTTCGGTCTGGAGGGGCAAGATCGCTAAACTCTTTGGCCCACACGGAAATGACCGCCATGAACAAAGACCGAAGCCCAGGAAAGACACCCTCATTTCGTTCAAGAAGATATTCTATGATTTGCATAGACCGATCCCGGCGGCGGGCGCCAAAAGATGCGTTCGGTCTCGTTGGCCTTGCAAAAGATGCCAGTGATTTGTGCGTGGATGACTGAGCTATGGTACTGTCGGGGAGAGGATCTAAACCTCGTACGGGAGTGGCGGGTTCCGTAATTGTACGTGTGGTTACTTGCGATCCGTGCGGCTCCATTATGGGCGTCGGCGCCAAAAGACCGGTATCCAATGACTTGATGGATCGCTTGTTTGGGAGGGGTCTACGACGACCAGAGAAATCTATAGACATTGGGATAGGGGAGTTGTCTGAAGACATGTTTGCTCGCTCGATGACAGACTCATGGCTTGTGGTAGCAAAGCCTTGATCCTGGATCCTGGATTCCACTTCATCTATGGCAGCACGAGACGAACAGTGCAGGTTTTGCTTATCTGGGGTATGAACATCCATATGGTATACCCGACCGCTGGGGGAGAAAGCGACCTTAGATGAGTGGCCAAATGCAGGGGTTAATCGAGGATCCGGCGTCGAAGCTGAACCGTTAGCAGAAATGTCCCTACTGACATCTGATTTTCGTTTATGTGAGAGCCACCGATGATCAGTTGCATTATACACTTGTAGGTCCTTTAGTACAATTTTGCCACGACTATCCCTAGACTGAGAAGTATCCGGGGTGTGCGGCGTGTAAGTGCTGTTCCCCTTCAACGAGGAAATCATCGGGGAAGATAGACTCTGTGGACAAGGTGATCGACGACGCTTCTTTCTTTCAAAACGAGACTCCACCTGCTCTTTCGGAGTCAAAGATGACCTTGCTTGTCCGTGCTCTTCGGATACAAGGCGTGACGCGGGTGGACGCTCCAGCACCTGAGGTTGGGTGGCCTTCCGTTTTCGATGATTGATAAGTTCTGCCGAGGGTGGGACAAAGTCCGGATTACAAGTAGTCCTAGATTTACTGAGATGGTATTCCAGCCCATTCGAGTTTTTCCAACTATTTCCGCATTTCTGACACCAAAAAGATCCATTTTTCCCAGGTTTTAGTCTCTTGACTGAGACAGGTGAACCTTCAGAAGGAATAATTCCACTTGTCACTGGGGCAATTGGGGTATCTGTTGTATGTGTGTCTTGATTCTGAACTGACAGCCCCCGTGGAGTGGCTTCTGTTGGTATGTCGCGGGTTGAACCGTCCACGTCGCCCACTTCGGGTGTGGGTGTGGGTAGACCAAGGAAAGACGGGTCTTTCAGCCTATCAGACCTGAATATGAGAACCAAAGACTTCCGGCGTCTACCTTTCCGTTTTATAACCGGATCTAATGAGTTTGGAAGCCCACGATAGACACCAGGTGGTCTGGGCGCTTGCGCTTGTGGAGACGTCTCCAGCTGATTTCCAACGTACTGTCGTTTAGCTGGGGAGGGTATTTCACCAATTTCAGAATGATGATGCTCATCGATTAGCTCTGACGACGGATCATCAATTGCTAAGCGTCTTGCTGGTCGGCGCCCTAGGCGTCTGGGAATTTTAACCGGTGGCTGATCGTCTAGTTCGGCATCTATCGGCCGGTTACGCTTCGGCCTTCCCGAGGCTCGGTTTGATTGCTTAGTTCGGGCAATCTCTGTCAGCAACGCGCTAGGATTAGTTGAAAACCGACCCAGATCAGGTTGTGAAAATGCGCTATAATTTTGGCCGCCCGTTGTATCATTTGTTGCCTGGACTAAGGCCGCCGCATTTATATCGACACTGGAATCTGGTGCTTGTTTATCATTGGCTGCGCCCTCGGCGATTTCACTGTTGGCGTAAAAAGTATAGGTCATGGTTTTGCCAATACGGCTTAGTTGAGAGGTCGAGCTAAGATGTTTTAAGTGTTGCGGCTGAGAATTGGTCGGCATCGAAATCGACCCGGTCATCGCCGCAGTCAGCCTCCGATAATTATGCCCTAAGGTTTGTCGACAGATGGCCGCATTTGAAGTTCCCTTGGGGCCCGCCCTTTTGATGATTTCAAACGCTGTGTTCGGCATCGGCTTCTGTGGCTTCCATGGCGCAGGAATAATAGTTGTATAAGACGGGGGGTCGCTTCGAGCCTTCGTCCGCTGCGGTTTCTTGCTGGTAGCTTTACCTTTTGGGTCCCCCGATTGCGATGCATGAACAGCACGAGACGCTTCCCCGCGTTTTCCGATGCGACCAGATGGGACGACCATTCTAGTCTTAGGAGTTGCACGGAAATGGGACCATTCTGCCGGAGAGGGGTCTCGGATGAATTTGACACAGTCTTTGAAAAGTCTGTTACTCCCGGCAAACTTAGCACCAACGAAGGATAAAGCGCCAATGTTTGTAAGCCAACGGCACGTCTTCGCCAGAGCCCGCATTTGACGCACACGTTCCTCCACGCCTAGCTTTGCCCGGGCATCACAGTAGCGGATAAGAGCCCATGCTTTCACAATAGCCACAAAGGCCTGAGCAAGAGCAAGGTAATCAATCGTGTCCCCATTCCACTTATCACAAAAAGGAACCGGATGTAGATCGCTAGTGAGAGCCGCTTTAGAGAGGTCAAGCTTCTCGTAATCCAGGCCTTCACGCTCTTGGTGTTCCCTCGCATGTTCGGCGAATTGGGCAAGCCAAAGCTTGCTGGATTTGCCACCGCGAAGAACAATAGGCTGTTTGATGATGTATCCTTTCCTTGCTAGTGCATCAGTCCTGGTTGGAAGAGACCTCTTGTCTTGGCCGGTAAGCCGAACGAGGTCACCCTGAAGGATCCCCTTATCCTTCACTGAGGCAATATCAACAAGCGCCCGCCATTCGAAAAGCGGTACTCGTTTCAAATCGGGCCCGTGGCCAGCAATTGTTCTCCATTGGCGCTCTTCAGATACAAGGAGTCTCGGTCTCACTGTCAAGGCAGCATCTGAAGATGGGCGCGGATTTGGCCTCGGCCGGGAGAGAACTTGCGTGTTCGTAGAAGGTTCATCAGGAGATTTGACTGTCGCTCCAGATGATCTAGCTTCTTCCTCTTCTTCTTCGGGTAAGGCTAGCACATCCTCGAGGGACAAGTGATTGTACGCCCTATTGGCGCCAATGGACACATCTGGTCTGGTTGCGAGCCATCTCCACACCTTGGATGCAACTGCAAAGTCGGGATTCTTGGCAGCCTGGGGAGACTTTTCATCGCCACTGCGACCTGTGGATCCTAGAGCGAAGCGGAAGTCCTCGTACTCGTGATCTATTTTCGAAGATCTGTAGAAAGCGCCAATTGCAGCAAGTAGACTGGACACTGAGCAGCCTGGTTAACAGTTAGCAAACTGCGACATGGGTGGATGCTGGAACTCGGCGACGGCCAAATATAAAACGCACAAGCTGGGGGCTTTGCGAAGCTGCAACGCGAGACTCACCCCGGACACCAGAAAAGGCGATCTCAGTCAGAAGCGACTCAATCAACTCATCGAGTCCTGCGCCCATGGTGATGATGATATTGAATGCATGAGGGGTGATGAAAAAGATGTTGTCGTGATTGTTACCGTCAAGATTCGAATGGCGGTGCTTCGGTGATGTTGGTGCCCAGCAGATTTGCGACAGTGGATGAGGAAGAGGTGGGAAAGGAAGCTTGACCTTGGCCGAGGGTGGGGTTTGGTGGGGCTGTTCTGGGAAAAGTTTGGGCGAGGGGTGCGTACAGTGTAGATTTCCCGATAGTACATACCATGCACTGTTGGCAGGCCACCACCTGCACCTCCGGTAGTAAGTAGTCATTCAAGTCAAATACCTCCCTTCCTCATTTGTACTGCCGTAACATACCTACCTTAGTATAGTTCAGCAAATACGTAATCATGGGCATCTCATAATCACATAATCACATCATAGGCCACGCGCAAGAGGAATTGGTTGGAATGCTGTATTGGGTGGTAGGCTGAACCCTACTCGCGGTCTAGCGGGTGCGCCATGGGAGCCGGCCACCCTCGAACAAGTAGGCCGCGAGAACCTGCCCAGAACTCAGCGAAGGAACTCTTTCTTTTTTATAAAAAAAAAAGACACCCAGACGGGTCCTCTCTTCCTTCCAGCTAGCCTACCGCCTCTGGATTAGGTACCTATTAAATGTGCCCCGATTGGCCGGCCACCTGACCTGACCGGAGAGCAAGGCCTTCGACCTACCCGGCATAGCAACGCGCTATGGGAGCCGGCCGCCACTAATCCGGGTCGGCCAAAGAACCCGATATAAAGCATCTCCCCCCCCCCCTTTTCCTGCCGGCCGCCCTATAGGCACCACTTGACCCTGGCTTGAGGCCTAGGTGCGGCCCCGTTTGGGCCTGGCCACCTGCGAGGCCTACGGGGGCCTACCGGGGGGTCGGTCGGTGGATTGAAAAACCTCCCAACCACCACACAAAAAACCACATTTTTCGTGGGAGGTGGAAAGTATGAGGTGACGGAGGGAAAACCCTCCGCCGTATGGACGCGGCGGAGACGACCCTCTCAAGGGGTGTTACCGTGCGCGAGAGGCGTTAGCATGTAGCTGGGTCATAGGACACATCATTGAATAGCTTGCCAGCCAGTTTTTCCCCGTTTCTCTAAGGTATGTGCAGAGACGGTCGCTTCTCGCCCATCTTCTTTCGATATGCTGCGACAATGTCGTTCCTAGCCGCCTGCAATTCCTCTCTCCGCTTCAGACTGCCTGCCGCTTTCGGAATGTCCGTCACTTGCACTGCTGCACCCCGCACGAGGAGCTGCTTCGATGGCTTCACCGTTAGCTCAGGAGGGGCCTGGGCGACGTCGCGGAGGCCGGGGCGGGCCTCTCCGCGCTTCTTCCGGAGGGCTTCCCAGGGGTCCTCGTCGTCCTTGGCCCTCTTCTTCCGCTTCCCCGACACTTGGTTGCCGATGTTGAGTTTCCAGGAGACGCCGTTCTCTTCATCCTCGAGCTCCCTCTCCGCCTCCAGCTCCAGCTCCTCTTCGCGCTTCTCCTTGATCTTGCGTTCTTGTTCCCGCCACTCGTCATACATCTTGTGCATCTTCCTCTCCTTGTTGGTCCGCCACACCTTCAGCCCCAGGGGGTCCTTGTTCCCTTTCATGGAGTTGTTGACCAAGCCCGCGAGCGGTAGTGCGGCGTCGACTCGGGCGGAGAACTCGGACATGCGTTCCCCGGGACGGATGGTGGGGATGGAAGAGGCGGCAGCGGCCGGCTTCGCCTCGGCTTTAGCTTCGGTAGCTTTAGCGTCATTGCTCGCGCTTCGCTTTTTTCCCTTGGTGCCGCGTGGTTCGTCGCCATTGTCAAGACCAGATCGTGGCTTCTTGCCGCCGGCATAGGCCATCAGTCTCTTGAACGCCCGCGGTGCATCGTCCTTCGGCGCTGTACCGCGCTTCCTCTTCAGATTGTTGCCCGGCTGTGCGGGTGGTCCCTTCGTCTTCGCGCCGCGGGGGCCATTGTCCTTCGCTACAGGCTGCTTGACGGGGAGCGGTTTGGCAAATTGTGTTGGAGGCAGATCAAAACTGAGGGCAACCAGTACGTCAGCACATACGATACATGTAGTAAAGCGAAAAGCCAGGGGGTCCATCTCGCGACTTACTCTGCTTCGTCCTTCAGTCTGCGGGTGTGTTTGTGCGGCATGCTAGCAGGCTGGTCGTGAAACTAGCGACAGACTCTAAACGTCCAGGACAGATGTGTGGTTCCTATAATTGTTCACTAGGTCGCGGGTGTATCCCTCGGCGGTGCTGCGTCAATGCTTTGCTTTTCGCTTTGGAGTTTTGTCGCTGGACAAAACTTTTTGCGACCCCAACCTCGACCTCTTTGGGCCGGCTAACAGTGGAACAATTTGCCTGGTACAGAAGACTTGGGCGGTCAAAATCATGCTAGTACCTAACCTACCTACCTGATGTGGGGTTATTGCCTTGTCCAGTGCGTTAGTCCTGTTTGGGAAAGGACTCGGCGTTTTGTCGCATTGACGGCCTCAAGAGGTAGTACTGCTACGGCGCTACCCTACTTGTACGTTACCTTTGCACTGGCTCCGGAAGATCGGCGACGCCAGAAACGGCTGGCGAGTACGGAGGCTAGATAGAAGCTGCAAGCTGTTGGAGTCTCATCTTGACCAATAACAAACGAGATGTTCTTGTTTTACCCAAACTGCAGAAAAAGGAATGGCCAGTAACAAATACTAGGTAGGTCGCTGATGACAAAGGCCGGCGCCCGACCTGGGCTATTAGTCAACCGGGCGGCCTAGTAATACCGACCTCGCGGTTACCGCTCGATGGCCATCGTGTTCGGGTTGCTGACGGTGATTGACGCGATGATGTGCTACTAGTACGGCGTCTAGATCCACCGGATGATCTGTCAAAATGGTAGTGCGTCCTGTGCGTCCTGTGCGTCCCTGCAGGGACCTGCCAAGTCAACACACCTCCAGGCTCCCTTTCCGATCCCACTGCGACGCCGGCAGGCCAGCCCGCAACAGTCTGGCCAATAAACGGCCCACCGGCATTCACGGGTCCTCCTCTCACGCTACGAGACGGCTGGTACCACCAGTACCGGTGATAACAGTGTCCATGGCCGCAGACCACGACCCTTCGATTTGTCAAGTAGCTGCTAACATGGCCTGTCTTCCTGGGACGTCCGGTGGTCAGCACAATCTATTAGTAACCCACATTTTGGTCATGAGCTCGCGATGGAACTCATGCGTCGGTTCCATCCTGTTCGCTATATATACGCAGAGGCCCGTCAGAATGTGCCGCTTACTTGCTGATGAACCTCTCATCAGTTATATGCCCATACATGCAGACATCCCATCCGCATGCACACCACCCCGGATCCTTTTTGAGTCAGACCGTTCCCCTCTCTCTATTCACTCTCATCGTATACCATTGTAGTCACACACGGCCTAGAAAAGCAATCCCATCTGCTCCCTAACCTAAGTATACCGCCTACCCTACTAATACGCCGACTGTGAAAGCCCACGTTCCGTGAATCCACGCGACGTTTGGTTTAGGTGAACCGTAGACAGTTCAGCCGAGCCGGAGATCCCCCCCTCCGGTATATATCTCTGCCGAGTCACCACCAGCACGCTTTCGGTGCCTGCCGCCTTCTCTTCTGTAGTCTCACGATCCCGGCGAGGATGTGGCTGGGGTGGTGGCGGCAGGCTCACCGAGCAGTCGATGTGTCGGAGGACTATTATGACCACCTTCTTGTAGACAAGGAACTCGAAAAGGCAGAGGATGTCGTTTTCTCTAGACCAAGGAGCCGCAGTCGCTTCACCACTTATATGACATGTAGCACATTATGGGGCTCGACTATCCTGTAAGTGCGTGAGGTCCCGAGTGGTTGTTTTCCGCGTCACTGCTAACCGGGCCCTGTAGAGCTGCATTACTGCTTATGAGTATAGCCCTGTCTATCGCGAAGAGTCTCTGGGGCATAGAAGATGACCCTGACGTTATATTCGCCAATTGGGGCAGACCCGGTAGCGGAACGGGGAGCTTGGCTTGGTACCCCACGGATTTTCTCCGTGGCGTGATACCCGTGCCGTGTCACTCACATAACGACTATTGGCGGAAAGTGCCAGTGTTCTCGGCCCTCCACGCAGGCTGTACGGGAGTCGAGGCAGATGTATGGCTATTCAGAAACGATTCGAATCTTTACATCGGACACGACAGGGCGGCTTTAACGCCGTACCGCACTTTTCAGTCTCTCTACGTGAGGCCGCTCCTGGAGGTCCTGGAACGAAACAACCCCCGAACAACATTCTACAACGACACTCGTCGCGGCGTATTTGACACGGACCCCGACCAGACACTCGTCTTATTGGTTGATTTGAAGACGGACGGGGCTCAAACACTGCCAGAGGTTCAGGCTCAGCTAGAGCCGCTTCGGTCCGGAAACTGGCTGACATACGTGGAAGATGGCATAGTCCATGAGCGCCCGATTACAGTCGTAGCGACCGGTCGCACACCCTTTGACGTGCTCATACAGAACTCGACATATCGGGATATATTTTTCGACGCGCCATTAAACGAGCTCTACGAGGATCCGGACATCCCTGACACGTCCGATGAGGGGGCGCTGTTTGTTTACAACAGCACTAATTCGTTTTATACTAGTGTCAACTTCAAGCGGGCGATAGGCCCCGTCTGGTCCAGCCTCAACGAGAAACAGCTCCGGCTCATCCGGGGACAGATAAAGGGCGCACACAGGAGAGGACTCAAGGTCAGGTACTGGAACACGCCGGCGTGGCCGATCAATCTGCGGAACAAGATATGGCACACCCTGGTCGCAGAAGGCGCCGACATCTTAAACGTGGATGACCTCAAAGCCGCAACGAGGAAGCGGTGGTAGGTAGATGAGTACCTACATGAGTATCGAATAGGACAGGTACTATCTTGAGAGATTCCCACATCTACCACTCGTCTGTCTCCGGTCTATTGGTCCGCTCGGGCACGGCAGTCTCGGTCGTCGCTTCTGGGCGTTGGACGCCAAGTGACATCCCCTGCCGGTGCCTGCGGGCTAAGAGCTTAGAGAGCTCATACAGCCCCACCATTTACGCCGGTGCCCCTCCTAACCCTCCCCCCTCACTACGTCACAAATTATTCATTCCGACGCGAAACCCTCATTTTTGACTCGTTTTGCTTGCTGCCCGGCTGTTCCTCACAGCCTGTCGCACGCCGAAGATGTCCACGAAAGCAGCCCTCGTCACCGGCGCCACCGGGCTACTCGGAAGACAGGTCGTGTCGGCCTTTGAGAGGGCGGGTTGGAATGTCAAGGGTACCGGGTATAGTCGCGCGGACGGCTCGACCGTCCTCAAGGTCGACTTAGCCCAGCCAGCCGAGGTTGAAGCCGCGCTGGACCAGGTCAAGTTCGTGCCGCCTCTTCTGGATACGTTACGCGCACACCGCGATGCTCGGAGCATGGCCGGCTAACGTACGTCATTGACACCAGGCCGAACGTCGTCGTCCACTGTGAGAGAGGCCCGTGTCGAGACACGTAACCATCGACCGACCGCGCTCGGCTAACATTGTCTGGGTGCTCAGGCGCCGCGAATCGATTCCCGGATAAATGCGACAAGGACCCGGAGGGCACTCGGGCCCTGAACGTCGCAGCTACGGAGAGCCTCGCCTCCCTCTGCGCCGCCCGCGACATACTCCTCATCTACATCTCGACCGATTATGTCTTTCCGGGAAAGCCTGGCGATGCGCCATACGAGGCGAATGCGACCCCTCGGCCGACCAATCTCTATGGGCAGACGAAACTCGACGGCGAACGCGCCATGCTGGATGTCTTCAAAAGGGAGAACAAGAACGGACTGGGCGTCGTGCTCCGGGTCCCGGTCCTCTACGGCGATGCCGAGGTGCCTGCAGAGAGCGCCATCAACATTCTCATGGACACCGTCTGGAAGGCTCAGGAGCCGGACGCTACCATGAAGATGGACCACTGGGCACTTCGGTACCCGACGAATACGGAGGATGTAGGGCGAGTGTGTCGCGGTATTTGAATTCTCGTCCCCAGATAGCGTTTCGGATATGTACTGATGTTCGGCAAAGACGTGGCCGCGAAATATCTCAGCACCCAAGACCGCGCCGGCCTACCCCGGATCCTCCAGTTCTCGTCCGAAGACAAACTCACAAAGTACGAGATCTGCCAGACCTTCAGCGAGATCATGGGTCTGCCCATCACGGCCATCGAGCCCAACACCGAGGGCAACGATCCGAACGCGGCGGTTCAGAGGCCCTACGATTGCCATCTAAGCACCGCGGCTCTGAAGCAGATCGGCATCGACGTGTCCACGCAGGATTTTGTCGCTTGGTGGAGGAGACATGTTCGTGCTTTCAGGAAGTAAAAGCGGGATACATTTTGAGGAGATATGGACTCTCGTGATTGGAACCCTTGCCACGCTTCATGGGCCGAGGCAAACCAACCAGGTATGATGGATTATTTAGCTCGTTAATTACTTCCCCCATTAGCTTTCTTGGGCGCATTTTCGGTAATGATCCTAGCTGACGAGAGCTTTCCTTGTCTCGATATATGAGAACAAAGTTGTAAAATCTCTAGTCCGTGAATTGATTCCTATATAGGATTATGCCTCCCGTCGTATTCTTCTTCCCACTCAGTCTGGCTTTTGGACATACGTGGTTGGGACCTCTATTTTATGATATTATAGTGAAGTTACCGGGAACAGTGTCAGGGTCAATGGTTGCCCAATTACAAATAGAAATTGCATGAGGGGAACCAAATCCCAATGCTATTTTGATCCGGAGCATTAGCCATTTCAGTATTGTCATTTAAGGAGGGCCCAGGGCATCTAGCCTCGCCCCCAGACTAGAGAAGTATACCTGTTATCCCGCCCTATCCTTGCCACCCCCAGTTCTTGTCAAAGGACTTCTATTCCTCTATCCTTTAACTACTTATACTAGGTAGGGACAGACACCTGCACGAAATTATATAGGCTTTGGTCGAGCGCCACATTTCCAGTGCCCCCGACGGCATATACTACATAATTTCGTTTTCGCCATTCCCCACCGCGTGCGTCACCATCAACCAGAAGACCATCCAATGAAGGCCATGGTGCTATCACCGTCCACGAAGAGAAGACGCTTAGCCGCTACGCGGCCACCGTGGTCATAGGTACCATCATCATGATCCTGGGGTTTCCGCTTAGCCCGGCACTGATACTTGTATTAGATGGGGCGAGGCCGCGTATCCAGGGGTGTCGGAGCCGGAGTTGGTCCACCGCCCCGGTCGGTGCGTGAGGTGTCGGTATCTCAGATACCTCTGGAGTCGGGGCCCTTTGAGGCGGAGACCGCTAGTGTAGGGTCGCTGCGGGATCCTATACGAGAGGTGTTCGCTGGCCAACACTGGGATATAGGATTTCTCAGGAAAGGCAGTAACATGTTGAAATGGAGGATTCCTCATATATTTAAAATCCAAAAACTTGGCTATAAGGTTGTACGTCTGCTAATGCTCTCCGAGATGTTACAATCCCGTTTCCTGAGCTGTGTTTACCCCCGAGTTCAAACCCCAACTCAACGCTTGCCTTCTGAATCCAAAAATAAATAAATAAATGAAAACAAAAGAAAAATAGTCTGGGGTAGCTTGCCTCATTGATCTGCCCCCAACCTCTTATCCGATTCCGTCTAAGCAAAACCAATAACCGCAAAACCGCAAAATCCCCAACCACTGGTATAACCGAGCGTATAATTTTCTGACACCCACGAAGCCACCCACGTAGCCACCCACGAAACCGCTTGTGCCGCCCATAGGTTGTCCCTGGTATGTAAAACACCCCTTATGTGACGCCTGACGCCACGTACAAGATAAGCTACCAAATGATTTTCAGCTCCAAACATTTTGCAGTCCTTGTCGTTAATTCGTAAATATCAAATGTCTCCGAAAGTCGTGCGGTTTTGTTTTTAAGAGTTACGCCGGTAACCTTGGGAAATGTAGTAACCCTCTTGTTTTAAATAGGGTTGGCAGCATTCTCCCAGCTAGGCATTTGGATTTTGCCAAACTTTCGATTTAAAAAGGAAATTATCCAGAATTAGTTTTGACGCTGGATGGATGAGTCTGCCATGCGGGCGATGTTGCATTAAACAACCCTGAGCGTCCCGGTACGACCGGGCACGGCGTTATAAGCCGCACCTCTCTCCCGGTAGTCTCGGTCCCGCCGTTCTCGTCCCCGCTCTCGGAGTCTCTCCGTGTCTTGCTCTCTTGGACTATGCTTTACCGTGTCCCGACGAACTACCCCATTACCTGATGCAACAGGCGCACCGGCTAGTCTTCTACTGTTGCTATTATTCTCGTGACCTAGTCCGGCTGGTAACAGGGGGATAGGCGGGGCTTCATCTAACAACGGTCTTCTGGGCGACGTCGCCGAACTCATGCTCCGTGTTCGCCCAAGAGAAGAACTTCCCGACGTGGTGGGACGATGTGCCATTCTGTGCGGTGGGGATGCTAGATGACCAGTGGGTGTATTGTCCATTCCGTTGCTAGGTGAAATCAAATTGATGAGGTGGCCGAAACCTTCTGGTGGCTTTACACCATGGCCCCTCTTTTGATGCAACCACTGGGGAGGTTCCTGGAAAGCAGGAGTGAGATCAACTAGTGGCTTGTGAGGCAGACGCCGTTCCACATGAGATGGCTCAGTAGGTTGTGATCCGGAAGCGTGAGCATGACGCTGTGAGTTTGTGTGCAAAGATGAATGCGGCGGGGCGTGTTGAGTAGATGGCCGAATGGCCGACGAATGTAACCCGATGGGTCGGTGTGTGGTTGCATTCAGAGAATAACTGCGGTCACCAGCTGAGGCAGTGGGCTCAACATCGGTCGTAGCCGGGTGGCTGCGTTGTTTGGCTGTGTGTTCAATTGCAGATGGAAACCATGGGGGGGATACAGGGTGTTCTATGGGGGCTTCAGAGGCCAGTTGAGTGTTCAATAGCGACGGTCCGTCAGTGAACGCCAGCTCGAGGGGACGTTTCTTTTTCTCCAACTCTGCAAGTGCCTGCTTTCGATTATTGTATTCTTCTGCGAGTAAACCACCAGTGAATCCGTCCTGGGATTCTCGCTTGGTGGCCTGACGGTGCTCGCGGCCAGGCTTTTCCCTCTTTGAAAGGCGCCGACGAACACTCGGTTCGGGAATTTGCTTCGAAGTTGAGTCTGACTCTCGCGGTAGAGTATCTTCACCGAATTGTGATAATCGCTTGTCAAAACGCTTCATATCGATCAATGGCTCAAACTTTCCGATAGGATAAGGCGCATCGTCGATAGATAATTGCGGATGATGTTCATCGGAATGTGAGCTTTCATGTTTCTTTGGCGCAGCTGCAATGAGCGGTAAAGCTGGAGGTTCCTTTTCAGCTTTTGCGCCAGATCTGGGTTGCTTCTTCCGGGCATCTGGATTCCGGTCGACCAAATACCAACTCCGCCAACCGTGAGCCTTCTCTCTGAACTCGCTTGCTACCGTAGAATCCTCGGTACTGAAATACTGGACATAGTTCTCCGTGTTCAGAAAAAGCGTCGTCTTATGTTGAGATTTGATTGCAAAGCAGAAGAGCTTAGGCGGCTTTATGTGTCTTCTCATATGCGACTCGGTGGGTGTATAAATGTCGTAATCAGAGAGATGACATAGGTTAGCTGTGTCTTTATCTGTCATCTTTGCATTCGGCTTCTTCGCACACGCAATCTGACCATTTTCAAAGAGCGTGATCCATCTTTTGTTCCATTTTCCTGGGCGGTTCGAGTGGTACATGTATAGCTGGAACCCTGATGGGGCGTCTTTGCTCTCGGGAACTGCATCGATGTTGAGATTTACATGGCTGTCATCCTGATCCAGTAATACGATTGCAAGTTGATTTTGTGCATCTCTCTCCCAGGAATTCATAACATCTCGAATGTGCTCGTAATGACGTAATCGACGCTCAAGTCCTAGTACGGTATACTGTTCAACCACAGCACACCGCCCAGGATTGATGTCGACGTTGTGCGAGAGTGCGCCTGAAGCCTGGGCAATGAGATCGACAGTGGTGGTTTCAGGGGTTACGGGTAAGCTAAAGGTATGATGCCGGCAACGGACCGTCACGTTCTGTCCCCACAGTCAGCCGGTAGAATCAATGACAAATTATCGCGGGTACACTCACGCGGTCTCCAGCATTGATAGCCGATGCTGGGGCATCCTTCTGGGGCACAATACCCTTTCCGCCGGGTTCAATGTGGGCGGGCAGGGTTTTCACGTGTTCAGAACCAGAATTCTGGACACTAGATCGAGCGGAAGCCGTCATTGGAGATGCGGGTGACATGCCGTCTTTACTATTCCTATTCCCCTTCGCGAGAAGAACTAATTTCTCGACAGTTTGGCTTCGAAATCTGTGCGATTGAGGCTTGGCGCTCTGGACGCTTTCGAGTTGCTCCTCTAATCTCTGCAGGTCCTTCCGCTTCTGTTCCTCCAGTAGGCGGTCCCTTTCTGCGTCCCAGCTGGGATTGCGCATTTCGGGTGATCCATGCTGGTTGTCTGGGCCGGCGACCACGGGCTGGCGGCGTTTGCTGTCACGTGTCGCATTCGTATCTTGGTCACGTTCGTCGGCCTTTTGACCTGCAGCCTGCCGATGTATATCGGCGCGGCGCAATCGATGCTGCGGGGGGGACTTGGGCATTGACTCCGTTTGAGTGCTCGCCGTGGCAGGAGTGCTCTCGGTTTTCAGCAAGGATGGGATGGCTGGAACCGGGGGGGCGGTAGTTACACCAGAGCCCATTGTCACGGCCGCATTGTTGTCGGTGCCAGCAGTGACACTGGCAGCACGGCGACGATAGCGAGACATAGATCGCGATATCGAGTTCGTCGTTGCGCGATCATGTCGCTGATCGGGTTCGTGCTTGTCGCTATCCGCGCGTTGCGCGGTTGAAGGCGCATTGGCAGAGACAGACATTTTTCGCAAGCTGCGATATCTCGAAGGCCGCGGGGCCTGGTCATCATCTTCGCCAGACATGTCCACTACCTGAGCCCCAGCGCTGGTTGCAGGGAAGTCGGGGAAGTCGGGCGGGCGAAGCGGAGTACTGAACAAGGAAAGCCACGAGGTTAACCCACGTATGGCGTCTCATACGGGTACGGCTCTCTTGCAGGCGTAGCTGGACTCGGTGATGATCGTAGTATCATGGATGAGAGTCGTCGAGTGCTCGGTGTGGGCTGAGCAGATCTGGTGGGGAAGAACGGAGGGACATTCCCCAGCCAGAATTTAAGTTTAGAAAAACAATGGCAGGTAGAGGGAAGCTAGTATAAGTATAGGCTGGTAGCGAAAGTATAATTCCGGACTGTCACTACCCAACGCACACAGCGTATCTAGTAGTTTGTGGTAACAAGAGGTCTACAAATCGGCAAGTGAAATGCACCGGTCATCGATCCCACCGGCCTCTACATGTAAAGCAAAGACTTTTCTGCTGCAAGGGGCATCCAGGACATCTCGTTGTGGCGCCCGCGTCTCCTGTAGGTACACTTCAGCTTCGTATATAAGCAGGTCTACCTCCGTACTTCACTCGCTGTGATGATGTAGTGGGGACCGTTTGGTGCTACGGTACTACCTGCACTAGTGCCACCTGCATGCCGTAGCGCAGGTGCCCCGACTAATAAGGGCGGAGAGCAGCCTATAGCATGTCCGAACCCACCGGGCCGTTATGAACCCCAGGGCAGGATTGCGCTTGGCCAATAACACCGACACCCCTTAAATCTTAACACTGAATGGCCGGCCGGCTTAACACGTGTAAATATATGTCACCTGTGTCTTGGAGTCATTTCATCCCGTCTGCCCTGGTCTGACGCGTTATATTGGTACTGCAATAAGACTAGATCAGCTCCCGACGCTGTAGATGACGTGCTTGGCATCCACGATACCGGCTCCATGGCGACCACTGGCAAGGCTCCCGGCCCTGCCCCTCTGCCCATGTACTACCTAGGTACCATGCCATGTGTGGCGCGTTGGTCGTTCATGACACGATCGTGCCTACCTACCTGAATCGAAGCGCATTTCGGAAAAAGGCAGCCGTGACAGCCGTGTCAGCCGTGATAGCCGTTAGATAATTATCCCTCTACCAGGTTATCCCCTCAATCTCCACACTGTTTCCCTCCTCATCACCGCTTCGTCGCGGCGATGCGTCAAGCCTTCGCCGGGATAAAGTTCACCATCAGTGGTGCTTCTTTCCACATCATGTACATCTCCGCATCGCCGACCCAGTTGTCGTGATCCCGCGCCAATTCCATGTCGTACGCCCAGACAAGCTTCGCAAGCGCGATGCGAATCTCAAGCCAGGCCTGTCCAATCCCGAGACATGCCCGAGGCCCGGTGCTGAAGGCCATGCTCCTCGGCTGCGGCACTCCCTCCGCCAGCCACCGCTCGGGCCGGAAGGTGTACGGGTCCTCCCACTCGCTCTCGTTGTGCATCACCGCCCAGTGCGGCGCCGACACCGTGGCCCCTGCCGGCACCCAGTGGCCATCGACGTGATCACCCGGCGACACGCGCGGCAATCCGAACGCGACGGGCGGGAACACCCGTAGCGTCTCCTCGAGCACCGCATTGAGATATTGGGCGGACGCCAGCCGAGTGCCCGTCAGCTCATCATAGTGGCCGAGCCCACGAATCTCGTCCTGCAGCCCCTTCAGGCACGCCGGGTTCGCACATAAAAAGTACGTCACAGCCGTCAAGGCATGCGATACCGTGTCCGCGCCGGCGACCACCATTGCCTGGGCAAGGGACACGAGTGAGGCCGAGTCCAGCTTTCCGCTCGCAATGACGGGCCCGAAGAGATCCGCCGTTTCTCTGTCGGGATACTCTTCTTGGAGCCGCATGCGCTTCTGCAACGTCTGTTCGGTATAGGCATAATGCTTCTTGCGGTTCTCTATTGCGGCCTTGGAGACTAGGTATGGCAAGATGGGGCGCAGGAACGGCATCCGCTCGGCTAGTGCCGGGAGCATCGCTGCATGGGTGCCGTCACGGAGTAGTGAAATCCAGAAGTGTGTCTTACTGGCCTCAACAGCCCCGAAGGATTCGCTGAATGTTATCTCGCCTGTTCTAGTGTCAGTGACTGTTGCCAAAACAGCGGTGGTAGGAAACGGCGACGAACCCATGATATCAAACCCCAACCATGTTATTGCCTCTGCGACATTGACGCCGCCGCCACTCGAGGCAGCAGACAGACTCCCCATCTTCTGCACGAACAAGTCTACATATTGGTGAATAACATGTTCCTGGTTTCGCATCGCTGCGGCGCTGAACCCTGAAGCGAGCAGCTTCCGCTGCCACGCGTGTTCATTTGCGTCGATTTCATAGAACAGTACTCTCACGGAGTCACCATTATTGTAAAAAGTGGCATCCTTGATAAACGGCTTCTTATTCCGCGATGGTGTCGAGTAGATATCGCGATGGGCTTGGATTGTGTTGAAGCTGAGTTCGTTCGGCGCGACTCGGACAACGCTGCCTAGCAACATATCAGCAATACGAAAGCTTTGTCTTGAGCACGCGGGCATGACTATACCGTATTTCCGATGAGCACTAAAACACCCGAAGTTAGTCGTTACTATTCCAAGCATGATTTGTAGACGATGAAAGCTTGGAAAACATTGTCTAGCCTAGCAAGATCATCTTCCTGTCTAGGGTTGTTTGACGAGGATTAGAATACTTTCCGGAATACTTACTTCTGTATTATTCTTGGATAACGTCCACTGAGCCAGGCCAAGGCCAGCCACACCTAAGATACCGTACTTGTAAGTTAAATGAAGAAAGGTAAAACATGGATATACTGACCTGGGATACAGCCGCGAGCTTTGGTCCCCGGTATTTCGCCAGTGGATGGAAGTAGAAGCTATACACGCTCCAGCCGAGGATGTAAAGCAAGAGTCCCTTGGCACATTAGCTAAACGTATAGACATGAAAATATTCTGCTACGCACTGCCACAGAGAGGTACGCTAACAGAAAAGGAGCAGATGCCATCGAGATCGCATTGATGAGTGCCATGATAATACGATATACCGCTGGGAAATATGTCGACTGCATGAACAATAGAGCACCGTTTTCAGTGAGATAGGCCGTCCAACCGCGGGGCTTTTATATGTCTACACGCTCTTGAATGCCGGTTAGGAGTGGAGGGAGGGTGTTACAAGTCACCAATCAAGTTATTCCACTTTCCAGCCGAGGTGGCTACGTGATGGGCAACACCATAGCCCTCCTTCTGCCTGTTGGCTCAAGCCAAGCTGTTGCATGCCGTGTAGCAGTTGGCCATTTCCATGGCATTGCCCACATTCAGACTCTGGTTTGCAGGGGGCTTTGCTATGTAACATTGCCCGTGGCTCACATGAGCAATTCTTACCACACTCAGGGGATATAAGCCAGTGTTGGTCCAACTTCGTGTTGGTTGCAATACCTTCAATAGTAGCTGATGTTGAAGCGATTTTCATTTGCTGTAGTACGAACTGAGTTTCTGAGTTCGATGATGCGGAACAGTCACAGTATAGGTGTGGAAGACGTTGCCGAATCCAACCGGAGGGCTTGTGGCTGGCTGTCTATATACGGCGGCGTAACCTGTAAGCAGCATGTTCAGTAATCACGGTTCCCTCAGGCCTAACTAGGTACCACGGTGACTCGTGGCCATGAATTGTCGAACGCGAGACCAGTTATCAGGCTGGTCTGGCACCCTGAGTCAGATAGATGCGGTACTCATCCACTATATGATCTAACACAAAGACTAGACGACGAATTTTGGGGTGAATGGCCATGTCATAACGGCTAAGGAGTCGAGATAAGTACTAAGGTACTACTGACTCCTCCGTATGCCGCCACAGTTGCACCAACAGCAGAGGATGCTAACTAGTCCTCAGCTCAACATCTCTGTTCTGAATGTGGTGGTCTTCGCCGCAAGCCGTTCAGCATGCCTCGTCCTATGCCCCGGATTCACCAGATATCGGGGCTATCCCGCACATGATGCAGGTTTTACGGGGTCCTTGTGCTCCGGCGTACCCTATCACCTACTCGCTTGCAGCTAGGACGGACCTGTTTCCCGGTTCGGAAACACCACCGGTGTGATTCGGGAATGTGAATCCGGACCGCCTGAGCAAAAGTACATGCACTCGCCTCGAGGAATCGAGGCATCCTTCATCCGGTTGGCTTTCGTTGACTCGAATTCGGCGGGGTGTGCAAAGAAGTGAGGTTCGGTCAACTAGATGCATCATGCTTTGTTGTGCCAATCCCATGCAGTCCCGACTCCACGCGAATCTCATCGCTGGCCGGTCATCGAGACGGGGTCTACGACCCCACAGCGGGTGATAGGGCTGCATATAACACGTTTCCGGGGAGTCCAGTCAGTGAGGGAGGATCGAGGCGAAGCGGGCTAGAGCGACGTTTCGCGAACCAACAACGCGGCGCTCATACCCAATCAGCCAACTTTCCACGCTGTGAGATACGCACAACGCGCCACGCGCTACTGGATGTGCGTTGGTTCTTTTGTATCCTCCGCCGCAGCTATAGGTCCGACTCACTTGTGACGAGCTATCAATATCACAAGATAGTACAGCTCATCGCGGTTGCCGACAGGGTTGCAGAGCGTTGACCGTTGGTCCCAGATCATGCATGCCTTCAACTCATGGAGCGTGACCATGGAGATCGTGTAAAGTTTCCATTCTAGGACGACTATGAAGAACGTCACTCGCATCCATTCTGTACGTGTTCACCGGCCTCGGACTAAATCGGGGGTTGCTTCGAGGACACGTCACGGGGCCTCGCTAATGCCAGGACAGTAGGCTGCGCTGCGACGATACGCTTGAGTAGGATGCATACGATAAAGACTGCATACACAAGGAGGAATTACAAGGAACATCCTATCGATCAAATAATGATTGTGTAATATACCAGCCTCTCGGGTGTCAGTGTCCCGCACAACCGGATGAAGGCATCTTTCCGAGTTACTGTAAAACAAAGGCGTCTTTGAGAACGTCTCATCGGTACACGGCTCGGGAAAAATTGGTACGACATGCATACCATCCCAACCCGCATGCGCAAGGGTGCCACGTGCGCGATGGGCCGATGATCGCTTCTAATATGTACATGTTCACGGCAAAGGACACCCCGGGGGCGGTCCCAAAGGCGTCGCGGAGATGACGGCCCTGATAATCGATATACTCTACTCGCATTGATCACGTCATATCACTTGACGTAACTATCTACAGTACTTATAAGATTTGTGTATGCAGGGTAGTATCGAAGAGGGAGGGAAAAAATTGCTCTGCAGTCTGGCGCAACTAACCGTAAGCACTAACATGTGAAGGTAAGAAAGTGCGCGCGCGACCTTAAACCCTCAACATAGCTCTCTCTTGTTGTTTCTCATTCGTTGACTTCAACGACGCCTATCGCCATGCATAGACAGACGATCGACACCCACACCGACTTGAATGATCTCTTCTCAGATCCGGCCATCCCAGTCCTGAATTGCCATTGCAAAGCTCTTCGAGTTCTCACCTCTCATCTTTTGACTTCCGATTGTGGGAGTGGGGGTAGCATTATGACCGTGCGATATCTCGAATACTTCTTAACTACTGAAAAGGGGGGTTGGAAGAAGAGGGGGTATATCAATTATCTAAATACTCTCTAAGCCGGCGTTTTCCAGAATGTTTTCATCTCGTCAGCGTTTTACCAGAGCCACATCAATCAAGCCACCTGAATGCGTTGCGCATCCGATCCGATACCCGCACAACTAACACACAATGACACCCCACTCCATTGCTGAACCCTTAAAAACTTTCTCGCGATAACGGCAAATCGATATAATCAATTACTTGCTCCGCTTGTAGATCTTGGAGAGGAAGACCTCGAAAATTTCCTTCTTCAGACCCTCGCTCGTATCGATTTGGTTGATCTTAGTCTTGAGATCGCCGACGGATTTCTCCTCGAAGTCCTGATACAATTTCTCCAGGTTCATATCATTGTACAGCTTCTTGATCTCAGCCTCATGCGAGCTATCCTTCCGGCCGTAGTGTTCCTCGAGAATCTTGCGCTGCTCGGGGGTGGCAGCCTTAAGGGCTTGGTTCACCAGCCATGAGCATTTGTTGTCCATAATATCCGTACCAATCTTGCCGATATGCTCAGGGAGACCAAAGTTGTCTAGGTAGTCGTCCTGGACTTGGAAGTACTCGCCCATGGGAATGAGAATATCCTCAGCCTGCTTAAGGTTCTTAGGCGTGGCGATATTGAGCATCTGCAGGGCAAGGGCGACAGGGAGGTAGAAGCTGTAATAGGCTGTCTTGTAGATGACGATGAAGCTGTACTTCTCAAGGCTGAAGTTGTCAAGGTTCACGACATCCTCCGGGGCTGTGAGAAGATCGCACAGCTGTCCGAGCTCAGTTTGGGCGGTAGTCTCATGGAACAGCTCCATCATATCAACATAACTAGGATGAGATCTGAAGTGCTTCTTGAGGAGGGTGTAGATGGCCGACTCCAGTAGGAAGGCATCGTTAATGGCAACCATGCCGACGCCCTCCTGGCGGTACCAGCAGGGCTTGCCACGACGGGTGATGCTGCCGTCCATGATATCGTCGGACACCAGGAAGAAGGCTTGCAGTAGCTCGATCATCCAGCCGAGAGTAGCAGCTTGGAAGTACTCCTCCTTGGTCAGCGCCCTATTGAGAAGAAGGGACACCGAGTCCGGGACGGACATGCCACGGTTGCATTTTCCACCGACGACATTTACTTCGAGGGACTGGACCCGGTGTTAGCATCAATCCGGGTTGCGGAGTGGGTGTCGTGCGAGCGAGGGGGGGCGTGAGGGTTTGTGATGCCGAGCAGCACATATGGCACGGTCATGGCGAGACCATGGCAGCGTAGCCGACAGGCCGTGCCCGTGCTGTGTGTTAAGGCCGTTGAAATATAGCTCACCTTCTGGAACCATTCTAGATACTGCTGAGGCAACTTATACTGCTTGGCCCAGCTCAGAAGGTCTTCCTGGAGCCTCGGGAAGACAGACTCGAACTCGGCCAATGTGGTCTTGGTCGCCATCTTTATTGTCTGGGGTTTGACGCTATCGTGGTCAATGGGGTGAAGAGCACGTCGCTGGAGAAAACAACGAGACAGTAAGGTGATAAAGACGGGGACTGTTGGGGAGAAACGGGCATTTGAATGAACAAACGTTGGTGTTGAGGGGCCGTAATAACTTTTGGGCCCCTGTTCGGCTGGCCCACTGCCTAATGCACCATTTGTGGGATCCGATCCGAATGCGGTAGGGCCGGCTTTCGGTTGGCGTGGCGTATTCGTGATCAGCCTTCTGTGCCTACCTAACACTCAGTAGAAAATATGAATTACCTTAGGTAGGTACCTAGCGAAAGGTGACCCCGGTAACGCGCTAAGTCTGGGCGCCTGAACCGCTAAGGAGTAGCGCGGGCGGGATTGATTGTTCTTTAGTGGCACAGCAAGTCCAGAGCTTGCGCGTGTGTCAAATCTGACGAGAGCTGACTGTACCAACACGATCCTGCCGGTGAGGGCCAGAGTTGGAAATGGCCGGCAAATACCGTCCCTGCTCGAGAATCTCATATTCGTTATATTTTATTTTTTGTCTTGTCAGATTAGGTACAACCTCCAATATGTTGTTACACATGCAACTTTGGATGGCCGGCAGTTGCATGTGCCTAAAATCTCCGATTGTAGCATTATCGATAAATCTATCGATCGAATGTGGTATCGTTATCTTGTACTACCCCTGCACTTATCGATTGGACCCCATGTTTCGATCGGCGGTTTGCTGGTTTCGGAATGCTGGCTATCTATAGATAGTTGCCTATCGGGTGTCTGTACTAACCTAACCTGTTATGGGGGCGCGGCCAGGCCTTCGGATCCCGTCAAAGGTACAATACACATACACGGATTTGGTCCCTGGCAAGCCAACCTATCGCGACTCCACGTGAGAACCACACCAGCCTCACAGCACGCACGGAAAAAGGGCAGCGGGGAACCTTGTCTAAGCAATTCGCTCGAAAGAGACAGCAACCGCGCGCCAGCAAGATCGACTAATCCTTGCACGCTTCTTTCTCGTCTCTGCGCGTCGAGATATTGACGTGGCCGCCAGAGCTTGCTTCTCATCGCCATCTCACCGGCCCCAGCCTGCATGCATCCATGGAGTAGTACGCCACGATGTCTCTGAATGACCGGGAGAAATTCCAACTCCAAAGTGCATTGCAGGAGGCTGTAATCAAGTGTTCCGAACGATGCCTGTATCAATCGGCAAAATGGTACGTCGTCTCCAGGGAGTGGTTCTTCGGCTATGGGAAACCAAGCTGATTTCTAGTGACGTTGAATAGGGCCGCTGAGCTTCTCAATGCCATCCCGGAGACGGAGATATCGCCAGATGACTCGCGATTGTCCGATGTCTCTGTTGGGTACGCTCCAACCGTGATAGCTCAGAACACGGATCCGGACGAGGCTATTTTAGAAGGGAAAGAGATAAGCAAGTACTTGCTCGCCAAATCTCTGTTTGACTGCCGGGAATACGACAGATGTGCCGCTGTCTTCTTGCCTGAGTCCACGCTCACAAGCATTATTTCGCCCAAAGAGACTAATACCACCCCAAAGGGCAAGGGCAAGGCTGCTGCTGGCAGCGCTCGGCCGGGCAATGGCCCAGCGATACCACATATCAGTCAGCGCAGCTTGTTTCTGTCCCTCTATGCCAAGTTCTTATCCGGCGAGAAGCGGAAGGACGAGGATGCCGAAATGGTCATGGGTCCCCAAGATCTTGGTACCTGTAAGAACAAGCAATTGATCACTGTCAGCCGCGTACTTGAAGCATGGTTCGAGAGTCGAAAGACAGCTGAAAACGAGATGATGGATGGCCAGGGCTGGCTAGAATATCTGTAAGCTCTGCGATGCCGACTCAGCGTCCTGCGTACTGATAGGTTTCCTAGTTACGGGATGGTACTTGCCAAGGAGAAGAATGAGGAACTGGCCTTATTTTTCCTTGTCCGTAGCGTGCATCTGTTTCCCATGAACTGGGGTTGCTGGCTGGAGATAACCTCGCTCATCACACGTGTAGACGATGTGAGTTGCGGCTTTCGTACATATACCTTGACACATTCACTAACCATAGCAGTTGAACCGAGTTATGTCCCGCCTGCCGCAGAATATTGTGTCATTCATGTTTCATATATATACATCTCTCGAGCTTTATCAACACGATGCTAGTCTGGCTGGCTCACTCGCCCAACTTCTTAACATCTTTCCGTCTTCATCGTTCTTACTAACGTGCAATGCTCTTATTTCATACCATGCAAAAGACTTGGTGGCTGCGGAGCAAAACTTCAGCCACCTACTCTCACTTCACCCATACCGGCTTGACTCACTCGACCATTACTCCAACATTCTTTATGTCATGGGGGCACGGCCAAAATTGGCATTCTTGGCTCATCTCTGCAGTAATGTCGATAAATTCCGCCCCGAATCCTGCGTCGTCATCGGCAACTACTACTCTCTCTTATCTCTTCACGAAAAGGCAGTTCAATATTTCCGACGCGCATTGACATTAGACCGTTCCTGCCTCTCTGCTTGGACCCTCATGGGTCATGAGTATGTTGAGCTCAAGAACACCCACGCAGCCATCGAATCGTACAGGCGAGCAGTAGACGTCAACCGGAGAGATTACCGTGCATGGTATGGCTTAGGCCAGACATATGAAGTATTAGAGATGCACGCATATGCTCTCTGGTATTACAAAAAGGCAGCTGGGTTAAGGCCATGGGACGGCAAGATGTGGATGGCGGTCGGTTCCTGTCTCCAGCGGATGGGCAGGAATCACGATGGCATTAAAGCTCTGAAACGTGCCTTGCTCGCTGACAACTACTATGAAGCAGGCAGTAGCTTCGAGAGCGCTGCTGATAGCATGCGAGGCGACCCGGAAATACTTCTACAAATAGCGGGCATGTACGACACTCTGGGCGATGTGGACGAGGCCAAGGCATACATGGAAATGTGCGTTGCGCAGGAAGTTGGGCCTCCTGGCGAAAGCCAAGAAAGCATCGCGATACATCGAGATTCACCCGGCGGCGGTTCAGAAGAAGGCGGAGATGGAGGGGGTCGTGGGGCGGGCACCGAAGGAACGGGGGTAACGGCCGCCACCAGCAAGGCGAGAATGTGGCTCGCACGATTTGCCATGCGGACAGAAGACTACGCGACGGCGAGCCGTCTTGCGAATGAGCTATGCCAAGATGGCGTTGAAGTCGAGGAGGCCAAAGCACTTATCCGGGAAGTTAGGTCAAGGGTTGAGTCCGCAGGTGGAGAGAGCGCCTTGAGGGGACACTCTTAACTCCGAATCCAGGCAGATGTCGCAGAGGGAGGGTTTAGACTGTAGAGTCATGTCAATCACATTTGAGGACCAACAGTTGAAATATCTTGCCTAGACTCATCTCAGTGTCCCACACATTAGGGCGTCGTGAGGTGAGAAACGGACCGAGCAAGTACTTTGGCCCAATGGCCAGTCCGTAACTCTGCGCGTTTCTCCGCATCCTCGCGTCTGCGCTGCTTTTCCTCCAGCAATACGCGCAACCTGGCAATCTCGTTGTTTATGGAGGTAGTGCGGTGCTGCTGGAAGCAAAAAGGTCTCGTGGTTTATTATGGATGTTCAGACTTGGCCATGTCTAACATGTCTAAAACGCGCCCAAGAAGCGAAGAGTAGTTAGAAGGGGGTCTCTAGTTACCAAGGCGAGAAATGAAGAACGCGTCGAAAAAAGCGCGCTGGCACCTGATCGACAGGGATTATCTATCTAAAGCGCCCGTCATTATCGCAAGGGTCTTTCACTACCCTGCCGTCTTTCGCATAACTGCCTACTAGGGATCTCCTCCCTCCATCAGTTGCTACCCTGAGCCCAAACGCGGCTTGAATTTCTCACGATATGCGACGAGACGT
Organism: Xylaria palmicola; assembly: GCA_022385595.1. Classification (NCBI taxonomy): domain Eukaryota; kingdom Fungi; phylum Ascomycota; class Sordariomycetes; order Xylariales; family Xylariaceae; genus Xylaria; species Xylaria palmicola. The sequence goes on from MU281440.1 coordinate 68,911, forward strand.
GGCCGACAAACATACCTAGTTCGGAGTTTCCGAATGGCTTGTGAAGGATCTGAATCAGGCGTTCACGGCCAGTAAATTGAGACAGGAGAATAGGGAGAAGAAGGGAAAGGAAGATAGAGAGGAGAGAAAGAAAGATCGATAATAGCAGAGATCCTTCACCGAATATGCTCAAGCTGTTAGTGGCGACTAATGGAGACGACGACTGCGCAAATCTTCTACGCCCACTTTATTAATACCGACCTCCAAAGATTCTGCTACACTACAGTCATTTATTCACCGAACAACCCTCGAAGCTCTTCATCATAGGCCTTCTTGTCCGCGAGCTTCTTCCGAACAATGTCCTCCGACTCTCCACTCCAAAACCTTGACATTATTCTCTCAGCTTCTAGCGAAAGGGACTTCGGCGGCAACAAATGAGGCTCAAGAAGGAAATACATGGCATTTACAGACGATAGGCAATACCAGAACCACACTCCTTTTGAGTCCCACATGTCATGCATGATGTCAGAAAGATTGACGTTATGACTTGCTTTCGCCTTCGTCTTCGTCACTTGTTCTTCCTCCTCAAATATGTGCATGAATTCTTGTCGTACAAGGTCAAACTGATCGAGTTTCTCGCCTTCGATGTCGTCAATAGCACAACCAGTCAACCAATATGGTACTGCGAGCTTTTCGGCAGGTAGGGCACATATCCACTCCAGATCTATCAAGCCCGTGACATTCCAGTCATTGTCAACTAGGATGTTGCTCGCATGAAGGTCAGTGTGCTGAAGTAGGAATGGGCCATTGCGGAGTTCTCGTCTGATGTAATTATGTGAAATCACTCGAAGTAGCGTCTTAACTGCCATCTGGGCACGGCAGTCGCTCTCATCGTTCACAGCGTTTGGCTGGCTTAGGAATCGGTGATCGTGAAAGGTGAGCATGTCCGATACGAATGCATCCGTACAACTCATCGTATTGTTTCTCGGCATTGTCCTGGGGGCGCCATCATTCTCCAAAATCATCACCGAACAAGTGAGTGGTCGGTTAGTTAACGTAACAGTGCCACTGTCATTCAACTGGAAGGATCCGATACGCGTCTGGGGAAGCCGTGCGAGAGCAATTATTATCCGAGATATGCCTCTAAACAATCTCTGCCTCCGTGCTGTGTCTTCCCTATACATATCAAATGTATCTGAAAGCATCTGACCTGTTTCGGGGCCCAGATACTCCAATATTATGTATGCCGGATAGCCTTGTTGACTCGGCGGATTCAAGACATAATTAGAAAGTAACGGAAGTCGAAAGACCCTGTAAATAAAACGCCAACACAGTCGCATAACACGAGGGAAAAATGTGAGGTGTTTCGTATGAGTGAACTAACTAATTACTTAGCAAGAGCACATACAGAAATTAAAGGGATGACTCACGTGACGGCCATGCATCATGCCAAAGCCGAACAGGTGAGGTGAGCGGATCTCGGGGCAATTCTCTTCTATCCATACATGTGCACCCACTTCGCTACTTAGCTTCTCATCTATGCTGCCGTGGTACCGGGCTTCAGCGAGCTTGTGTGGCATGGGACAACGAAATATGACCTTCCTGGCTGAGTGGCCTGACTTCACTTCGACGAATACGCAAACGTTGAAACTGCCTCGAATCCAATAGTGCGACGGCAACACGCGACACAGGTCTTCCCTGTTGAGCGCCAGATGATGTTTGACAAGAGCTTCGATCGAGTCTTTTTGTGCCCAAAGCTCTTGATAAAACCTGTCAGTTGCCGGCCCGTAAGAAACCCAATTGATGATATTCTTCTCTTCCTTGATAGCTGACTCGATTGTAATAGGCCCACGACCAACAAGTTCCAAGGTCGATGGCATGATGGTGGGTGGCGTGTATAGTTTGAAGCTCACAGTTTGTCTAGCTTGCAGCGAGGTACCTAGATAAGGTACGAGTCTGGTATACTCTACTCTGCTACCAGTGCTGTCTTTTTACCGGGAATCAAGGTATTTCGGACAGCTTCCGCTCTTTTCTTGGCAGGAAAATTTACCACTTCGCCCATGATACCGAAGCGAAAGCGTGATGAATACCCCGTAGACGGAATGGGCGTGTTGAAATCGTGTTGAAATCGAGTAGGACAACCAACCAACTTACTGTGTCGGGAGCGACTCACCGCTGCCAGAGTTTTTCCGGTCCAGTGTCCCCAGCTAGCAGAGCCAGTCAACCAGCCGACACGGCCCGGACAACTACAGCTACAGCTGCTACCTAGCGACCTAAGTGCCTAACCCAGAGGCACCTCAGCGCGGCACGGGCCGTAATCTGGCCATCATGTATCCCTTCTTGCAATCTTTACTTGTATCCGCCCTGCTCTTCATCTGTATCCCCAGAACACGCATCTTCTTAATAACATCTATGCGCCCTTGTCGCCCCCTACCCTGATCAATACTCTGTGACGAATCAACATAGCGTCCGAGAAGATCACCGCAAGCGACAAGCATGCCGTACAAGAGGTATCCTGCAAGAATGCAACGAACATGCAGAGTCGGGGTAGCACAGAAGCACCCCTGCCAAGCCGACCCATAGTCGCGCGCTGTGCTCGAATCGATTGATTGATTGGATATCGTGTGAATATGACTTAAATACAACCCAGCGGCTACGCTTGTGGCCTTCATGGCACTCTTGGGGTCTACGTCTTCTGGCCTATCTTCCTTTCTCGGCTTTACAGTCGCCGCTCTGCTGTGAGCATTACCTTCCTTTTCACGCTTTTGAAACCCCGCTCCCAGTGACGAGGTCGAGTTCCATTCTCAATCATTCTTTTCCGGCCTCTGGTTGAGCCATCAATTTCGTCCCTCGTTGGCCGTTGAACGGTCAAGTTGCGCCTTTTTCGCCCTCGCAAATCATCGTCGGCTACTTCGATTCTTGATAGAAACGACCTTGGCTTTTGGTTTAGCGGAAATTCCTCTTCTCATTTTCGAAAATGAAATCGTCATCTCTCTTTGGTCTAGCGGCCTCTCTGCTCACTGTGGCCGAGGCCCACACATTGTTCACAACTCTATATATCAACGATGTGAAGCAAGGACAGGGCGACGGGACCTGCGTTCGACAGAGTACCGACCTTCAGCATTCAAACTCGCCTGTTCGGGATTTGTCTAGTGACGATATGGCTTGTGGAGTGGGCGGCACCATCCCGGTGAACTTCACTTGTCCAGCACCCGCCGGGGCTACGTTGACTTTCGAATATCGGGTTAGCCCTAACAAAGCCGGCCAGGGCTTTATCGATGACAGCCATAAGGGGCCTGTTGCCGTATACGCCAAGCGACTTTCGAACCCTACGGCAGATGCTACGGGACCCGGCTGGTTCAAACTCTGGGGCAGTGGCTATGACATGGAAGCGGACAAGTGGGCAACAGAGAAAATCATTGACACCAATGGCTTGATTTCAATCCAAATTCCAACAGCCCTGCCGGCAGGAAATTACCTTTTCAGACCAGAAGTGGTGGCAATGCACAACGTGACGCCAGAAGTCGAGCCGCAATTCTACATCGGCTGTGCCCAGGTATTCATTGAGAGCTCCGTAGCAGGCGACCTTAGCATCCCATCCGAGAAGAGCGTCAGCATCCCAGGATACCTGCAAGCGGACGACCCTTCGGTGACCTACAACATCTACACCGATGAAGAATATGCCGATCCAAAGAAGCCGTATCCCATGATGGGGCCGGAGCCATTTGTGCCCGCCGTTGTTGCGAAAGCATCAAGTGGCAAAATAACGCGCCAAACCGAGGACGTAATTCCCGACTCGTGTCTCCTGCTGAACGCGAACTGGTGTGGCGTCGAAGTCCCTTCATACGACGACCAAACAGGCTGTTGGAACGCAGTCAAAGATTGCTGGAATCAGGCAAACTCGTGCTGGGCGCAGCAGCCAGGGTCCGGCGGGCGCAATTGCGAGGTGTGGGGGGACAAATGCAAAGACCTCGACGCACACTGCACCGCAAAGGACTTCACCGGGCCCCCAGCATACGAGCTCAAGAGCAATGATTACCCGGCTCCTGGAGCTATCCCGGCCCCCCTCAACGCCGAGGATGTGCCACAGGATACGTCGTCGTCTGAGTCGCCGAGCACGACCCGTGTGGTAGTGACTAGCTCCGTGCCAGTTACAGTAACGGTGATCCCCACGCCGTCGTCTTCGTCATCCGCGTCGGTTGAGCCAATCCCCGACTTTACGCCTAGGCCTACAAGTACCGCCGGGCCCGCGCACACTCCTAAGCCGAAGCCACATTGTAACGGGCGGAAGCGCAGGCGATCTCATCAGAAACAGCACTAAAGACTCAGTCTCGGCATTTTCTTTAGGCTTGGCAGGCGAGCCTCGCTGAATGCCGTCGCTAGTGGACATGATGTTGGCTCCGGTGTCGCAACGGTTTTGACGATTTCACTTCACCTATGTATATTTAACTGCCCTTCTCCCCCCAAAATTTGAGGCCTCCCCCAAACCTCATGCATAGCCTTACCATGCTGGCGTAACCATTGGGGGTTCTCTTCATGCCATAGATACACTATTTCTGAGCAGGCCGGTCACCTTTCGGTGCACTATTTATCTCTTCACACTTGGTTCCCTATGAATACTGACGTCCACCTGTGTTGTAATGAGTATTTCTTTAGGCTTGGGCTTAAGATGATCCCTCCGGCAGTCAGATGAACAGCTAGTGTGTACTCTTGCTGTCCCTAACTCGGCAATGCTGTCGTTGTCGCACCAAACACGACTATAAGTCGGCAAAGCCGGGCGGATTGGAATCGGATTCAACGGTGACTGAGATAGTGCGCTGTTTGTAGATGTTTCCTTTGAGGCGTGACGGGCTTTTATCCTGGACTTCAGCAAGCTGCAGAGCCTACGTGGCGGGCTTTCCTGTCGAAATAGGAAGGGGAACGCAGGGACACAAAATACAATCTCTGCCGTTGCTACTTCCCCCAGACCCCAGAGTACATACTGGGAATAGGCAAAGCTTAAGTCTTGAGTCTGGGTGAGCCTGACGGCCGACGCAACTCGACCCGCTGCCCAGAAGCAAGCCCTGGTGGATGACATAAGTTAGGCCAGATCACCATAATCATTAATTTGCTTGAAAAGGGGGGACGAACAGTGTAGCAACAGAGAATACTACCGAAAGCCCAATCTTCTGACGCTTGGTAAGGGCTAGCTTCCATATAACGGTTTGAGGCAATAGGAGTGTGAGGACGTCGAATATCAAATGGAAAGCTGTGATGAAGATATTGAAGACATTGAAGTTGATACAAGTTCCCGGGAGATACTGCCGCCAAATTCGTTCTCGCGGAGTACAAGCGAATGTGATGGTTAATATCGTCGCAGTATACAACATAGTATTCGACACGATCATCCCATAACAGATCCAGTAGAAGACGTTGCGCATGGGCCTTGCGACAAAGATGTGGGTTAATTCAAGAAGAATTGCTGCCTTTACCAGAAGAAGTGCCACGCAATATAGCGTTGTCGAAAGGAGGTAAGACTATCCAGGGTCAGCAGAGAATACAAGCCGTTCAACTTGATGAGAACTGACATAAAGAAACACTTCTAAGTCCTTGACCTTAAGGTTCCACTGGTGAACGAAGAGTCCAGGCCCTTGACTTATATCTCGCAGCACCCATGTTCCAGCAAGGAAAAAAGGCTGGTAATGTTAGCAGGCAGGAATCATGCAAGACGGATTCAAGATTAAGGCTCATTTACCAATGAGGCGAGTCCAAGGTCTAAACTCTGTCAGCACACTTTTGGGGGAATTCAGGTAAAATAGGTTGAGACGGACAATCTTCAAACTTAACCCGCCGAGTCCCAAATACTTTCGTGTAAAACCTTATAAGGCTTGCTAGTACTGGTAGAGTTATGCTCAATATAATTATGCCCACGGCTACTCGGTTGCCGTTAGATGGATCGATGAACTGAATGACAACTCCGTCAGGAGGCACTGCTGCAGGGCTGTTCCGGATCGCGTCAAGCAGATCCGGACGCAAACCATCAGTCATCATGATTCTTAGTAGACTTCGAGGAATATGAATAAAGGAACATAAAAGAGTGACAGATTGTAAACGGTTTGAGGTTGGATGCCGTGGTCATGTCGTGTGAAGGGAATTCATAAAAGACCGTCGCACGTGGATGAGAGCAAAATCGCATCTATATTGTCTATTTGGATACCCTACTGTTTGACATACGCCTCATGACGGGCGATTTGGGGCTCGATCATGGTGCTATGTTAGCCAGTGTAGATATGCAAGGGCTATACAATTCACCACTGCCAATCATACAATACTAGTATGCGCTCGTGTCCAAAGTTACAGATCCTTGCGGCTACGCGAAAGCTATAAACTCACCAGAGTGCCAAATTCCCAACAGTAGCCTCACATATTATATTCGACTCACTCGTTTCCTTGGAAATGGAGTAGGGAGATTAACCTACTTCACTGTAACCGGATAGAACTTTACACTGAAGTGCCCTTGCCTTGTCCCTTCGTACCAGATGACTGGATTTGTAGGGTTTATGCTACTTGATAAATCCCTGGGTGCCATGCTTGTCTCGGGTGACGACATGTGCTCGCCTTAAAGTGAATGTCTCAGGCCGTGACACGCTAATTGTACCGACTGATCTGATGGCAAACAAGTCCGTGGCCCAATAATATGTTGCCAACATAGGCCTGGAAAGGATAACCTAGGCAAGTCATACGATAGATTAATATATGTATTACAGTGGGTTATCTGGTTACTGGCCACGTCGTCATTTCTAATACCCCATTGAGCTTGTTACCAAAGTACCTAGGGAGAGAGAATGGGCGAGGATCATGGAATAAAGACGGTCCAATACCACTGCGCTGATGCATTTCTATACAGTCAACCGTTCCCCCCATAAGCCTACACTACTAATACGTATAATACCTTGGAACGCGTGAGTAGAGCCCTCCTCAGGAGCAGCTGGCGTAAGTGACCTATGCGCGCTTGATCCATTGCCTAGCGTAACAATTGGAATTGTACAACTGAAAGTAACAGTCTTTGGAGTTCAGAAGGCTTAATGTGTTTAAGAGTCGGTCATATCAGTATATCATCAATCTCTATAGATGCTAATGGCTTCGTTTGTCTGCGTCACGCCGAAATCATTGCCTGCGGTTCAAGGTTATTGCAGGCAGTCAAAAAGAATATACAGTTAAGCAGAAGTTTTATTCACGTATAGAAATATATATCAGTATCTTAATAGCAATTATTCGGTTAGCACTATGACCTCTGAGATTGACTCTTCATCTTGGCCCGGGCCTAGCGCAGCAGGCTGTATCGTGAGATATACATATCGGTAAACACAACATTCAAGTGATCCATCGTCAGCGCCGGCGCAGTGCAACAACCCCTGTGAAACGCAAGAATGCAGCCGACAAATCCCGATATGCGCGAGGGGCCCAAGGCCGAGGACGGTGTACAGCTCATTGACCAACTATCTACTCGGACAAGGTCTAGTCCTGCTACCAACAAGTTTCGATGCACTTACAGCTTCGGCACTGTCTCCAGGCTGCAGCTGAATGATTATAATAGGGAAGATCCTTGCGTCACGCTAGTAAGGTACCCCTCCATCCTGTCTTGTGGGCATAAAATATAATGAAAACTAGTACTGCTTCCCGGAGCCTTCTTGTTGTCCCTCATCATTTACTCGAGCTCGACTTCCTTCTATATCCATTACGATGACGACAGATATGATGGATGACACTGCTGGCCAACCAGTTGACCAAACAACTAGTTGGAAACCACAGACCGTCCCAGTCAACATCAACAAAGAGGAACTCGAACTAGTATCATCTAGTAGCCAAGATGATATTGAGTACATTCAGGGCGCAAGGTTTTGGCTCATTTCTGTGGCGTGAGTCCTCATCCTGGTATCTCAACTTCTGTTTAGCATGCTAAGACTTTACAGCATCTCCATAATGATGTTCTTAGTTAATCTCGAAGTCCCTGTAGTCATCACGGCTCTGGTGGCCATCACTAATGACCTTCAAGGGTTCGAGAACGTGGGATGGGTTGTTTCCAGTTATCTTCTGGGATACGTTGGTCGGTTTGATCATTACCTTGCAGGCCTAGTACCGGGCTTATACTCTTTCCAGGTGTTATTGTCATTTGTGCCAAATCCAGCGATATCTTCGGCCGCAAGCTCGTCTTTTTATCTTCCATTGTATTCTTCATCATATTCTCCGCCGCCTGTAGCGCGGCGCAGACTATGGTACAACTGTGAGCAATTATCGCTTTCGACATCGATGAATGCCTACGCTAATATGAATATAGGATTATTTTTCGAGCCTTTCAAGGTATCGGCGGTGGCGGGTGTTGGTCCCTTGCTACGATCATTGTTGTCGAGCTCGTCCCACCCGAGCAGTACGCCAAGTTTGTCGCAAATATTTCCATAGTGAACGCCATAGCTCTGCTCCTTGGACCAATTGTTGGCGGTGCGATATCCTCAGGCACGTCTTGGAGATGGATATTCATTATCAAGTTTGTGCCCCCCCTGACAGTTATGAAGCTGTAGTCCCATGTCTAACAACGGCCTTAGCATACCGATAGCGGTCCTAGCACTTGTGATATCTTTCCTTTTCATTCCAAAGGGCTTTCCGTATCAAAACCAACCCGACCGCCTCTCCAATACCCCCCGAAATCCGTCTACCCTTAGCCGCATAGACATACCGGGCACTATTCTCATCCTCTTTGCCACTTTAGCTTTGACGGCAGCCTTTGAAGAAGCCGACAAGAAGTTCCCGTGGCGGTCTGCCTACGTCATCGCGCTGCTCACCGTATCTGGATTTCTATGGATCGCCCTGGCGGTGTGGGAACGCCATGTCACGCTTTCGAACTCAACAAGAGAGCCCATATTGCCTTGGAGATTTCTTCTGAACCGCGAAATGATGGGCATTCTGCTGTAAGATCATCGACGGTCTCCTCCGTGCAGTTGGTGCGTGCATCAATGACTAATCTAGTATTCTAGAAATTTCATTCTTCTTGGAGGACCGACAGTTATCTGCATGTTTATCTTGCCTCAAAGGTTTCAGCTCGTTTATGGCACCTCCGGCCTTGAGGCTGGTGTGAAACTCATTCCTTTCACTGCTGTCATCCCAATTGGCTCAATATTTGCATCTATACTTTCAGGGAGGTTCAAGATTCCCCCTGTATATCTCCTTATCTTGGGATCTACACTTCAAGTATTAGGGTTTGCCTTGATTGGTACCCTCCCTTCTACACTGGACATCCCATCCCGTATCTATGGGTTCCAGGTCCTTGCTGGATGGGGATGCGGTATTAACTTCTCGCTTCTCTTTATACTAATCCCCTTCGTCAACGAGAAACGTGATAATGGTAAGCCCTTGATCAAACCGTCTTATCATGGACGCATCCGCTAACTGTCAATTCACATCAGCTGTTGCACTAGGGGCAGGTTCCCAGTTCAGATTTATGGGCGGCGCCGTGGTATTGGCTGTCTCAACTTCCGTTTTCAACACTTATGTACGGCCGCGGGTTGAATCTCAGTTGGGAATCTCCAATCCTGATGCCCTGATCCAGATTCTACCCCATCTTCCTCTACCTTTCCAAGAACAAGCGCGAGGCATCCTAGCGGCGGGATATAGCCATCAAATTATTGTGTTGGCTGTCTCAGCAGCATTGCAAATTCCGGCCACGCTTCTAATGTGGCGGAGAAGGCAGCTCCGGATATAAACCAGTCTGACGATAAACAGGGTAAAGATGAGGGTGATCAGACTTATAAAAGTATGGGATTTAGAATGTCATTTGGTTTATTTCTACTGCGCACATGTTATATGAAATAGTCATCGATACGTTCTTATAGACATATTTGAGCAAGTTCATCTAGCCTCGGTGATATCAAGAGCAGCCGAAAACTTGTATAAATGTAAAAATACATGATGCGGATCTTGAGGCCATTCGGGTTCAAAATCTCGTTGTTAGTGGTATATTAGAGACGAGCTCATCGTCTTGTTTAGAGTCCTCATCCTAATGTTTCTTATATCGCATCCTGACGCCACAGAATTTCTTACTCTGTAACCTGAACAACCAACTTCGTGCAACTTACCCCCTGGAGTAGCAAATCCAAGCCAGCATTGATAGCCCCCAAGCCCCTTCCTACGACTCTCGGCTCCGGGCTCGGGATAATAGTTCCCTTGGCCAGGTTCTCTCTCAGCCAACCCCCCAGCCAATATTGAAACTGCTCTAGCCTCTCCCCTTCTGCTGTCGACGGCAGCACGAATATGGTCTGTACGCCTTCCACTGCTTCCGCATCCGGAGGAACCACTGGTGCCGACGCGATCTTGGCAATCTTCGCGATCTTCCCTTCTCTGTCGACTCCAAGGAATGCTCTGAGCGTGGATTGACATGGTGCCAGCCGCCCATTCGCAAGAAAACAATGCCGAATCACGAGACCGTCCTCCTTAGCCGCTGAAACAATCGCATCCACAACGTGCGAGTCCTTGTAGTCGAACACACGGTCTGCGCCCAGTGAAGAGACATAATCCTTATTCGCCAACCCAGCCGTGGCGTAGACTGCGGCGAAAGCAGAGCCGGGATCATCCCGCAGCAGCCTGCCAGTTTGCACGCCCATGGTGCCGACACTGGAGGAGGCGCCCCATATCAGGAGGGCTTCTGTCTTCGTGTGTGTCCGTGTCCTCTCGTTGGCATCAGTAGTAGGAGAGGCGGAGAGGGCGGATGCAGAGGAGTTGGCTTCTCCTGCACGGGGAATACCCATGACATCCCAGGCATTAAGGGGTACCTCGACGGCGACGGGCAATGTCGCCGCTTCATCCCAGGATATGCGGTCGTCCGGGAGAGGGACAGCATGTTGCCAGGGGACGAGGCATCGCTCCTGAAATGCACCGTAGTCTGGACTGCACGACTTCCAGAAGGAGGCGGCGTAGGCAGCAACGCGGGTGATGCCCGGCCGGAAGAAGACGCCTGGACTGTTATCGGTGCTGCCGGTCGGGACGTTGTCACCGACCCCGAGGACTAACCCTGCGATATCGAAGCCGATGACTGTGGGGTATGAGGGTATGAAGAGACCCTGGCTACGCATGAGCGTGTCTGCTGGGTTGAGGGCTACGGATTTGACAGCGATGAGAAGCTCGCCCGGCCCTGGCTTTGGGGTGGACCGGGGTTGTACCTCGAAGGGCTGGCCTTTGCCTGGTGAGACAGCGGCGAGATGAGTGGCCATCGGGAATTTAATGTGAGACCGGGGTTGGGATGTGGAGGGTTTGATGGGAATAGAAGCACAGGTGTAGATATCCGAGTGAGAGGTTCATGAACCGATACCACAAACGCCAGGCTATCTCCTAGGATATAGAGAAATAAGCTTCTTCTTATACATTTCAGCTATCCTTTCAAACCATCTGCTCTTCGATGAAATGAGCGCTCTTTTCGATACGACCTTTTGTTGACTATAGCATCACGATAGAAGTCGCAGCCAATCAGGGGCCTCTATATCCGAAGAATAGTTAGCGTAGAAAATGCGTTTCTAAAATTACCGCCTATTACGGTGTCGAATCCGCAGGCATGAAGAATTAAGAAACTAGCCTCTTTGGGCAGGCTCACAAAGTGAGTACTGGAGTACAGATATCTATCTACTGGTTGCGGGCACAAGATACCAACTTACCACGATTGATCCTCCCTGGCGTCCTCGGGGCGATCATGGCCAACTCCAGCCGCCACGTATCACGAGCTCAGGGAATCCCTCACAGGCGAGCTGCATTCAGCATTGGACGATCAACCAAGTATGGCCTCCACTTGCCCAAGAGAAGCTCGAGAGCGGAAGACGTTGCGGAGGTCAAGATTTGGCTGTCGGAATTGCAAGCTCAGAAAACTCAAGGTGAGCGGCTCTCAAGGTGTATTTCTTGACTGGTACTACGCTGAAACGAACATTCTCGGCCGCTCAGTGCGATGAGGGGAAACCGCAGTGCAAGCGATGCAGCTCGTTCGGGGTGTTATGTAACTTCTTCATGTCTAACATCCCCGACCTGCAACCCATCGCCGCTGACAGAGGGAGGCTATTGGCAGCTCAGGGCAAAGCAGAGCTTCAACCCCCTGTCAGTAGTGCTGTCTGGACATCGGACGAGTCGACATCCTATCAATTGAATGCACGGTGCCAAGCCTTCATCACCCGCTATCTCGGACGAAGTCTCAGTACCCCGGACGATCCGAATATGATACAGGTTAACCGCAAGCTGCTGGAGCTAGCCTTCGCTGTAAGTCATATCATGTTGATTGGGCCTCAGTCAGGCAGAATCGAAGCCGGATTACACAGCAAGGGCTAACATCCGTCTCACAGTACCCTGTATTGATGCACGCCTCTCTAGCTGTAGCGCTCACCTATGACCGTCATCTGAAGGGGTCATTGGGCTGTCGCCGCAGTCAAGAAGAATGCTATCACTGGTTTCAGAGCACTGCTCTTCTCAATAAGCAGTTGAGGGGGCCGATTAAACCGAGCGATAGGGATCCAATATGGGACACCGCGGCTGCTCTAGCTATTTTGGCTTTCTCGTCCCCTGACGCGTGTACTCCGGAGGAATCGTGGCCTCTAAAGCCCTCTGGCAATTCCGACTTGGACTGGTTACGTGTGAGCGAGGGTAAAATGTCGCTGTGGCACATCGTGGATCCATTACGGCCGGGCAGTCTTTTCCACGTCATGGCGGCGACCTTTGCTCTGATGTCCTCACCCTTACCGGAAACAGGTATAGAAGGTATACCTAGGGCCATAGCTGCCGTGTGTTTCCTCAATGACTCCTCTACGGCAGAAAACAATCCGTATTTCCACGCTGCCCACGCGCTATCCCAGATCCTAGAACTCCCCGACAGCGAGGTGAGAACGGGTCATATTCCAATCTTCACACGCATCATCGTTGGCTCGTTCAAGGACCTACTCCGGGGAAGGGACCCCGTAGCACTTTTGCTGCTCTATCTCTGGTACCGCAAAGCGAGTCTTAGTATATGGTGGATTGAACTCAGAGCGAGAGTGGAATGTCCTTCCATTTGCTCTTACTTGCAATTATACCACAAGGAGAATGCTGCGATACATGAATTTCTCCCAGGAGGGTGTTAGCCAGGCTTTTACTTGCGCTGGACTTCTCATTCGGGGCAGTTAATATGATTCTCGCCTCACATTGTAGAAGTATCAAGGAATTTGGTTTTTCGTTGTCGCCAATACTGGCTCATCACCTTGGCTATAGGTGGCGTTTCAAAAGACGCCGGAACTGCCACTATACCATCCCTCAGATCTTCAATATCGAGACTGTTCGTAGCGGGGGTGGAAATATCAAATACCCAAAGCAGACACCCCATCGCAAGGGCAAACTTTGCTCGGTCATGTGAATCCCCTGGTAAAGCAGTCTGTCTGTACCAAAGACATGGAGATAGTGTGGGAGGGCCGGATCACTTGACGTCGCAATCTCATGCTCCGCCATTCGCCCATATCCTAAAGCGACTCGGGCTTTGGCGGGGCGAATAAATGCGCGATACCCCCAAACACAGTCAGAAACTAAAATTCAGGTTAATAAGGTACTTGACGTATCCGCCATCCTGCATTTGGCCGACTTACCACCCTGTCGAGGAATTGGAAGTGAAGGGGCAAGGCGATGTATGTGTCTCCGTCTAGAAGGCCCTCAATATGTGCCAGAAACCACCATAGGTCCCAGTGGAGAAGACGTCGTTGAAAAACCTAAGTCGACCCAGTAAGAAGCTGGCGCAGTCGCGTACGGAAGACCTGCAAGCCTCAGAGTTCTATCTATGGGACAATCGTGATACTCACATGGCGCTGTAAAGACCTGCCGGGTCAGGCCTCTCACGAAGGATGACCCTTTCCCCTTTGAAAGAGGAGAAACTGTGCACAACTCTGCGGGGGACGCGTAGCGCGGGGTCCCCGGCTTTTAGGATCAACTTGTCGCCATTCAAGGTCAATTCAATCCTCCCCTCGATAACACTAAGATACTCGGTGTGCCCCTGGATTATACATGTTTTTTCAGCACAAGCCCTTAGAAGCGCAATACTCATTGAATTCTGTCAATACTCACCTTGTGCCAATGCGGTAGGATGTGAAGTATCTCTTCACCAGTGCAGATTGTATCCATTGCATATCGATTGACGGAATCCTCGGGGTCTGATTCGTCAACGATGATATCCATGGTGATGCCCTTCGCTGCTTTGGAGTGTTTTCAAGACGTTGACAAGAGCCATCTTGAATCTTATCTAGTTAAAAACGTCCCATACGTCACTGACTTCGCGGCTGCTCGTTTTAGGACATCTATGTGTATTAGGTAAATCATAAGAAAACGCAGGAACAAGATTAGAAAATACCTCGGGTCTTCACTCATCTTCTTCTGCGGCCCCAAACACGGGGTCGGTAAGGATCAGCCGTTGCGCCCTAGCAATGCAGTAATCAGCAGGGTAAGTAATTATGCTGCAGCGACCCCAAAACAGCGACGAGAGCCGTCTCCTCACGGAGATACTATAGTTAGAGGTAGGTATAGTGAGCGACACACACCCCACCCCGCACCGGTTGTGCGATTGTTCAAGGAAACCGGAGTGGAAAAGGGAAGTCCCAAGGAAACCTGCAGACAGCTGGGTGGGTGGCTTATGGCGTAAACCCGCGATTTCACCGACACATACACGATCTCACATGTATGAGCTCCGAACCCCTCTTTTCCGTAGTTTCAGTCTACCTAGCATTTAAGAATCCATCACCGTCGGATGAATGACCAGCTCTCACCGCGATAAGAGTGTTAAGAGTAATCAAAATGGCTCTCGTCGAAATGAAGACAGGCTCCACGAAGGTGACCGGGGATGATCTTGAACCGGTCCTCCAGGCAGCTGGACTCGAGCTCTCTGAATCTCTTGTCAGTGACTACAGTGCGCTGCTTACGAGCTTTGAGGCCGCGGTGGATTCGCTTCCGGACGACGGACCAGTACAGCCGCGGCCCGACTTGGAGCGGTATCCTCGATATGATATCCATATTCCGGAAGATAATGAATCCGGGGCTTGGGCAACAAAGGTATGCCGTTTCTGTATGCAGTTTCATGTCGCGGTTTGAGCTTGCTGCATCTTGGAACTTACAAAGTATTGGGACAAGGTGACGGCGAAATGCACGGCTCCGAAAAGCAATCTACTGGCGGGCCGGACAGTGGCCCTCAAAGACAATATAGCCCTGGCAGGCGTGAGGTGCACTAACGGCACAGCCATGGTAGACTGGGTTCCGGAGGTCGATGCGACGGTCGCTACCCGCATCCTGGATGCTGGGGCTACGATAACCGGTAAAGCCGGTGAGACCCCCTTGATCCCCGTAGAACCAAATTCATGGTTACGTATCTGATTACCACCAGCTTGCGAGAACTCTAGCATGGAAGGTGTCTCATGCACGTCAATGACTGGGCCTGTCCACAACCCTTACGCACGAGGATACAGCGCCGGCGGCTCGAGCAGCGGGTCTGGACGCCTTGTGGCCACGGGCTCCGTCTAGGGTTTCAAGGCCCAACCCATTGCCAAGAACCCAAGGACCCATGGGCCCCCATGGGCCCCCATGGGTTGCCAAGGCTAATTGGGTTGGGTTG
>MU281441.1:0-84262 GCA_022385595.1 Xylaria palmicola
CAACCCAACCCAATTGGCCTTGGCAACCCATGGGGGCCCATGGGGGCCCATGGGTCCTTGGGTTCTTGGCAATGGGTTGGGCCTTGAAACCCTAAGCTGGAATAGCCAGCATACAATCAGCGAATTTGTCCACAGCAGACAATTTGCGCGCCGTAAGAGCTCTATCAGCTAATATGCTGTCATCTTCTAAGTCGGATTCCTCATCTGCCAGATCATCAGGATCATGTGCGGCCTCGTATGTGGGACACGGCACGCAGCTATCAGCGCGACGTCCCACCCCAGTCGCACCTAGAGTACATGAAGGCGTTGATGTAGTAGTGGTAGTGGTACCGGTGACACTACAACCACTTGTGGTTTGTGAACAGATAGTAGTGAAACAACTTATAGATTTAGACGTAGCAGAGTCTGTAACTGGCGTGCATGAGACAACACAATCACTCGCGGTCTGCGTTTGAGTGCAGCTGGTGGGACTTTCCGTGGTTGTGCCTTGGTCCGCAGAAGTCTGTGTCTTTGAATGATCCGATTTAATTGATGTTGTGATATCGTCCGAACCGCTATCATCATCTGGTTGGGTCTCTGGGCCCTGACAGTTTCCAACAGTGGCCCCAAACACCTGGATACATGGCAACTGGAACTTGGGAAGTGATGGCAGGCTCGGAATATCGAATTCCACTCTGGGAATCGGTGGTAGGTTCCATAGAATGATGCCACCCCCAACACCACCACAACCAGGACAGCCAACAAGCACAGGAACGACTGTGGAGCTAGTGTCATCTCCAGTAGTTGTGATCCAAGTGTTGGTACTCCACTTTTGGTTGGTAATAGTCTCAAGGCTAAACTCAGGGGGTATAGTAGTTACTGTCGAGGTCGGTGTAAGAAAGCTCGTAGTCGACAATGTTGATTCTTGTGGCGATGGTGTGCCGGTTGGTGAACTTCGTGGAGAAGATTGTGCACTCGTGGTGTGGGCCGTAATAGCTGAGCCGGAGCTGGTGGATTGCGATGTGACACTGGTAGAGTCGGCGCCAGTAGAGTCCAGTTGGCTTGAGGTGATGCTACCAGAACTGGCAGTGCTAGGAAAGAGAGAGCCGGAAGTAGAGTTGCCTGTTACGCTATTGATAGAGCTGGTACCATTAGAAGGGATCATGGTGCTGGGACTGATGGTATTGGAATCGATGGTGCTATCAACTGCAGAGCCGGGAGTAGAGTTACTCGGCGCGCTACTAATAGAGCTGGCGCCACTGGAAGGGGTGGTGGTTATGGCAGAGGATAAGCTTTTGGTAGTACCATCGCTTGTAAGGCTTGTTGACCTCATGCTTGCTGTGCTCATTATGGTAGATGTAGCATTCCATGTCTGATTGAAGGGGACTCCGAGTCGAGCCCATAACCCGGGATGGCTGTTGGGGGCATAGGCATCTCCCCCAGGAAAAATGCCAGAGATGCAAAGAGTATAAACAGCAGCAGCAACAATATTTGCCTTCATCGTGACTACACTGAGTAACACAATCTGGGGGGGGGGGTTGAGACGAGTATGCCCTCTGAGAGGTATAGCCATATGCAACTAGACACCAAACTCTTTTCCATCCGAGTTGAAATCATGGCCATATATACCACTTTCCGTAGGAGTAGGAACTCGTATTAGCTTGACGCTGAGATCAATGAATATGGCTTTTCGATATTAAGGATACGTCGTATTCCATGCCGCCGAAAGACCTAACAGTCCCTTAAAGGAACAAACAGCGGCAACATTGTAATATTTGGCACGGCACGTTAAGTGGCGGTACCTCGTCTATCCTCCTTTTGTTGCTGCTAAATACTAGCGAGATCAAAATGGTTGACCATCCTGCGTCGGCTGGTCAACTGGAATGCGACGCAGCCGTTTTACCTAGAGTCACAAGGCGTCGAGGGACGTCCAAATATAGTATGCTATATCTGCACGGGCCTGATGTTTGCTTCATCCTCAAGCCACTCATCCGCTCAGTAATTATTACACGACGGCGCGGCGCTGCGGCGAGAATGGGGGTCGAGGTGAAAGAGACGGAAAGCCGACGCCGTCACCCTGACAGGATCTACAAGCGCTGACACCAATTTCATGGAGACGGAGGTGGACAGGTCTGCTGTTTGACATTCTTACAGAATAAAGAAAATAAAATAGCTTCTGTAGCCGCTGTGTGCATCTAGAATTATCTGGTAAGGGTAGAAGGGGTGAAGGCCACCTGTGTTCTTTCATCTTAACCTAGATAATCGTTTGGTGTAGCTCGAGATGACTCACCCTACACCAAAGTAATGTAGCACATTGTAGCACAACTCACGTCGGCTTAGTGGATAGCTGCAGCGGCTCCGGAGGTATGATTAAAAAGGAAAACCCAAAGCCTTGATTAAAGTAATATACATCATGTTATACACATGTGAGATCTCCTGACTAAGTATGTCTTATACTGAAGCAGGGGATGAAAGACTACCTATAATTTGTGAAGACGAGACTTGGCGTATTGGTGTCACGTCGTATTGTCCGTGTAACACCGCCTACCCTACCTTTGTGCCCTAGCTGGAAATCGGGCGCATTGAGGAAACCATAATTAGCAGTTCAGCCCCCATTATAGTTCTCCTCAGTTTCGGATTTCCACTGCCCGCCGCCTCGCATTCTCTAGGCAGCGATACCAGTCCCGTTCATATCCATTTACCCTTCGTGGACGGTATCCCCTTTCTACAGTGCGCCACGATCCAAAGCTAGAAACATGGAAAGCAATGCCTGGTATAATGAGGAGTGTATATGTTCTGTCTGCGGGCTTCCTTTCCGAAGTGCTGACCAGCGCGGTTGGATTTTGGACGTACGAGCACTTCCTCTTCCGCCCGAGTTTGACAACGAGGATGCGATCATCGAACTGGCAAAGAATGAGCTTTGGCTAGATGACGTGGTTTTGCTCTGCGACCCGGATGATGAAATGGGGGCGCTGATACCGTCCTTTGCATATGAAGAGCTCAGGAACTACGGCAACCAGAGTCGGGAGACTCATCCATCGTCCTTGCATCTAGGCCAACCAGTCGAAAGATCGTCCGCTATTGAGGAGCACGAGGCGGCACATATGGGCGGTCCGTGTTTCTACCTATACGAGCCCAGCGGCGCGGAGCGCGAAGTAAACATTCACCACTGGGATTTTCCCACGTTTGATGGGCGCTCATACATCCCCATACATTCTGCATGCCTCACTCTAGCAAAAAGAGTCATTGCGCATTCGGCCCAGACGTACATGAGGAGCCTGCGCAGCCTGTTCTTAGCCCTGCGCTGGAGACATGCCGTTTCTCGGAAATCTGGCGAAACACGAGAGAAATCGAATTACGAGCTTGGATCATCCTATTGGTACCGACCGTACTGGGACTTCTGGGAATTGGGTGATTACTACGAAGGCGGAAATAGCAAGGCCCGGTGGCCCGGCCCGACAAACGATGCAGAATTCAATGTATTATATGTGAGTTGAAGGGCCAGCTGCAAAGCGACTTGGCTATCTGATCCCATCCTAAACTCATCTTTAGACGTTCTTGAGTGATCCAATGGAGATCAGAAACCTTACCGAAACGCTCCTGGCCAACTTGGAGCCATATCGGCATGATGCGGATGATACCGAAGCGCGCCAACTCCGAGCTCATCTTCTTAACCTGCCGGAGGACATCCTTCACATTATTCTCTCCCACCTGCGCACTTGCCGAGAGCTCCCTCGTACACCAACATATACGCTTCCACAGAGTTTCTGGAAAGACGAGCTGATGCGGGCGGGCAAGGGTCTGTTGCCTTGGCTTTGGGATATCGAACCCAACAAGGTCAACTCGAAGGCAAGCGAACCTTGCCCAGGAGAAGACGACCTTAAATGGAACTGGGAACTTCTTGTCCGGCAACTGAGCCGCGGCGTTGATGGAGGCATTCGTCCCGATGTCCCCGAGCACATTGATGTCTATGCGTCTAGCGATAGCCGTGAACAATACAAGTTCACCGAAGACCTTTGGACTTTTACTGGCCCCGCCGATGATATCGAGTATGTGCCCAAGGGTCTGCATAACCGCCGACGTGTCTGGCAGCTTTTGGAGGAGATGTTTGTCGGCGATCATCTCCCAGTCGCAGGCGAATCATATCGGGACTCGGAGCAGCTACTGCTGACAGAGCAATGTGTCGAGCTACCATGGACGAAGCAGGGCGGCCTCAGAGAGTCCGCAGTATGGCTACCGGTGATACAAACGAACAAGGCCTTTGTCCGGAGGAGCGGTGGAGCGGTATATGCCATAGCCAACAAGGCGCGGCTCCAGTACTGGCAGACAAGAGAATTTAGAATGCTACACGGCGAAGAATGGGAGGAGCCGGTCGAGCCAGCCTCTGTCGTCGAGATTCTCAAAGTAATCCGCAAACTTGGGTACCCCGTGTAGAGAAGAGCTTTCTCGGGTCGCACGGTCTAAAAAGAATAGTAAATAAGCATAGTTAGTGGAAAAGGCAATACTTATTCCTGCCAAAATCACCGTAAAAATAAGTACCAACTCAGGGGCAAATAGTAGTGGGGTTGCCATCTCATCTGCCGACGATCCGAAAATGGCCCGCCCACCTCGGACACTCCTCCCTCAACAACTTTACATTCGGGCTCGGGCGGCGCGACACAAGTCGCCATGAATAACACAAACGGCTCCGTGATGCCAAAATCCCAGCCCCCACCGGCGCAGGCCCCTCCCAGTCGCCTGCGACGCCTGGCGTTTCGGTGGCCTCTGATTTGCGCCACCTCCGTCCTCGTTCTCCTCTTGCTCTCCTCCGGCGCCATCGACGCGCGCGGCATCTTCTTCCCCCCCGCCGCGCCCGCCAACCATATTACAGCCGTCGCTGCCCCCGGCTTGGCCTCCGCGCTCAAGACGTGCGCGTGGCAAACCCTCGAGCCGCACGTCTCCCTCCTCGATGTCCCGCCCATCAGCCGCTCCGACTTTCTCACGCGCCAGCGCGTCCTAGCAAGCGCCCTGCGCGCCGCCGGCGTCGACGCCTTCATCGCCGAACCATCGGCCTCGTCGACATACTACGCCAACATCTCAGCGCGGTTCAGCCTCTCCGAGCGCCCGTACCTCATGATCCTCGGCAGCGACGCGCGCTTCTCCTACCTCGTCCCGCAGTTCGAGGCGGGGCGTCTCAACCCGGCGTCGCAGCACATGGTCTTCGAGGGCGACGACGCCGCCGCCGCCGCCATCGCCTGGCGCGAGGAGCTGGACCCGTACGCCGTGCTTCTCGAGAGCGGCCGCCTCGGAGAGGGGGAGGGGAAGAGGAGGAGAAAGGTCATGATCGACGAGCACACGCGCCACATGATCGCCGCGGGGCTGCAGGCCGTCGGCGTCGACGTGCTTCCCATGAGCGACGACGTCAAGCGGCTCCGCGCCGTCAAGACCGACGCCGAGATCGCCATCCTGAAGGGCATCAACGGCTTCACGCGGCAGCTCGTGCGCGCCCTGCAGGGGTGCCTGCGCCTCGGCATCGCGCAGGAGGACGTGGTCGCCGCCGGGCGGGCGCTGTTCACGCGCGCGGGCGTCGGCGAGGGGTACTGGGCCCTCGCGCTGTTCGGCGCGCAGGCGGCGTACCCCCACGGCGGGCGGAGCGGCGCGGTCCTGCGCGACGGCGAGTTCGTCCTGCTCGACATTGGCAGCGCGCTGCACGGGTACGGGAGCGACGTCACGCGCACCATGCTCCCGCCCGGCGTCGCGGCGCGCGACGAGCTGATGGGCATCTGGCGGACGGTGCGCCGCGCCCAGACCGCCGGGTTCGAGAGGATGCGGCCCAACGAGACCTGTCGCGACGCCGACGCCGCGTCCAGGGTCCCCGTCGAGGAGGCGGGATACGCCCCGTATTACACGCATCGTCTGGGGCATGGACTGGGGCTGGAGACGCACGAGCATCCTTATTTAAACGGTGCCAATTATGAAAGGTTGAGGATCGGTATGGTCGCTACGAATGAACCGGTACGTTGTTCGCCTTTCGATTCCTGCTTTACTTTGGGTGAGACCCGACCAGCTTACAAAACCACGATGGTTATCTAGGGCATTTATGTGACCAACGAGCAAGCGGCGCAGCTCGGGAAGAGCAGTGGCTTCGGTGTCAGGTTGGAGGACCCTATCCTGGTGACCGAAGACGGGGGCGTGCCCTTGACTGGTCGACAAGCAGAGTCTCCCTGGGACCTGTGAAATGCCGCCGCGTGTTTCTGATCCGCCGCCTAACAACACCAACAAGCTCATCCATACCCCATACCTGGACGATTGGACATTGATGCTCCGTTACCGTGCATATTGACTATGTAGTTGTTCTCTGGATGTGGATTTGTTATTACGCCTACAACGTCTTCTCGGTTTTTGGTCTTGATTATGAATTTACAGGAGGTAAGTAGACACATATTGCTGCTGTTCCCCCTTGGCTCCTGTGACATACTGCGCTTCCACTGCTTCGATTTTACGCTTATCCAATTACAGGTATGAAGAGGAGGTAGGCTCTCTAGGTTATCACCCTTAATAGTAGCAACCTGTTCTTAACAAAATTAGTCTGTGCCTTTATTCGAGCAGTGAGCTGTAAGTTGATTTGATCAATTTTGTTCCGGAGTTAGATTTAGCTTTCACAGATAATTTTATATATATATTTAGTTAGCTTGATGACTACTTCCATCCGAGAATGCGAAAGTATATAGGAATATAGAAGCCCTTCCTTAATCCATAGCTACCGCTCCGTTAGCACTATCTTCATAATGGAGACGATAAGAGTACGTCTTCGAAAACCTTCGGACATGTCACTCGATAGCATCATTCTATTCTCTTTTGTAACCAATTTCAGCTCGACAAGTGTCATTTCTGCAGCCTTCCCCAGAGCCTCAATGGTGTCGAACGCCCCCGAAGCCGTTAACGGAACTCAACTGAGCGCGTTTTCATGTCATCGGTTTGGCTCTCGCGTCCGACGTGCAGAAGGCCAGGGTTGGCATGCCAATGATTCTCTGCCGCCTGTTCGCCGTCACCATAAATGAATAAGTCCGGTGTTGAACAGCGAAGGAGGATATTGATAATGTAGGCGTGATGGTGCAAGGGAGACAGAACTACTGTGGGGGGGGGGGGTTATAATACACTGTGCAAAGGACCCCGTTCAGCGTTCAGGGGTACTGACTCGAGCTCCACCACTTATAAGAGACGTTTAACCCGAACAAAGTAACTGCCGTGACAATGAGAGCTACCCCGCCCGCTGCTGCCGGCTTGTACGGCTACTGCCGGCGCTCGCTCGCCCGAGGGGTTACACGAGAGGTGACACGACGGACGGGACGGGCGACGGCACGAGTGCGGCCGTCTCTGCCTCATCAGCAGCACCTCGGGTCGTCTCGCCCTGCCATCCCATCTCTTCGCCGTCCCACCACCACCAGCGCCGCCGCCACTCCCGCCAGAATGTCCCGGCATCCCGACTTCAAGACGGTCGAGGCCTCCCGGCCCGACTGGAACACGTCGGCCGGCTTCCGATACACCAAGACCGCCGATCCCAGCTGGGCGCCCGGCGACGGTGCCAACAGCCTGGATGCCAGCGAAGCCGCTGCCGCCGCGAAGCATGTCGCCATCGATCCCTACGAGCCGGGCCGTCCGCCCACCTTCAACTACAAGCTCCTGATCTCCGCCATCACGCCGCGGCCCATCGGCTTCGTGTCCACGCGCTCCGGCCCCCGTGCCGGCGCCGGCGGCGAGAAGGAGGGCGAGGGGGAGGAGACCTTCAACCTGGCGCCCTTCTCCTACTTCAACGTCGTGAGCACCGACCCGCCCATGTTCTCGCTGGGCATCTCGTCGCCGCTCGCCCGCCCCAAGGACACGCTGCGCCACCTCGTCGCCAACGGCGAGTGCACCGTCAACATCATCAGCGAGCACTTCATCGAGGCCGCCAACGCGACGAGCATCGACGCCCCCGCCGGCTGCTCCGAGTGGGTCGTCAGCGGCCTGACCCCCGTGCACGACTGCGCCGCCGTCGCCGCCCCGCGCGCCCGCGAGGCCGTCTTCAGCGTCGAGTGCCGCGTCGACAGCATCCGCGAGTTCGAGAGCCGCGCCGCGCCCGGCCGCAAGTCGGGCTGCATGGTGCTGCTCGAGGGCCTGCGCTTCTGGGTGCGCGAGGACGCCCTCAACGACGAGCGCAACGCCGTCGCCGCCGACATCCTCCGCCCCATGAGCCGCCTGGGCGGCATCTCCTACGGCCGCACCGTCGAGGCCATCGAGCTGCCACGCCCCGTGTTCGAGAAGGATCTCGGCATAGACGAGTACGAGAAGCTAAAGAAGAAGCAGGCGGCGGCGGCGGCGGCGGCGGCGACGACGACGACGGCATCGACAAATGGGACCGCCGAGTGAGCAAGGCTTGCTTCGACCAGGTGATGGTTGGTGAGATGACTGATTACTGTGTCACGGCTGGTAATTGAGACGCGTGGCTTTGACGACAGGGGCGTCGGACCCGAGCTTTCGGAAGTTGCGGGGAAATAGACAGCAAGGGACAGCAAGGCAGAATATGGGCGTTCACGGTTAAAGATAGACAGACCCCAGTAGACCGATTTAGCTGAATTCCAATGCATAGAGCCATCTTCTAGACAACCTCAGCTTGTCCCAACTATCACACGTCGCCCCGGGCCGCTCCTCCGAGGCGAGGGAGTGCAACCAGCCGTCACAATTTGACCGTCGATCATCGGATCGCGGGTGCTCATCCCGAGCATACGCGAATGGTTCAACGCCCCAGAGGAAAAGAAACCATCCAGTCGCCGGTGTGCACGTGTGCGTTCGTACATTTCTTAGAAGCCTTAGTGGCCGTCATGTCGTGTTCGCTGCCGACCTCCTTGCAGAGCATCTGTCTGATCCCGGCGGTAAATGAAAGGCGAACTTCAACCCCAACTCGATGAGATGGTTTCCTACGGCTGTATCATCACCATCCACTCCCCCCCCCCTGTGACGTGGATTGATTAAGGTGTGCAGTATTGATTGCCCGCATGGTATTTACCTCAATCATGCATTTGCATTTGCCCCTGCATGGAAGGGTGCTACCTAATTGCCCATAGTGATATTAAGTCAGGTTTATGATGATGGTTCTATTTGGTCCTCGCTTTCATGTCAGGAAAAACAGGCAAAGCTAAAGGGTTATTCCGATAGAGGAGGACTGACTGTCAACGTAACTCATCCGCATAACAAGGGCGACTTCCCATTCTGTGTTACGTGTCAATCTAAAAAAAAAACTAGGTTATCGCTGAATCGGCTGCTTGTTAGGTACTTAGTCGTCCACGCCAGCTGCCCCTGGAAGGGGGCTACACCGACGCGTCCGAGGAATCAAGTAGACTAATAATAATAACTGCTCGGGGAATCGATTGGCCATAAAAAAAGAATTGTATCTCTGTAATTCATTGCATGGGTCTCTCGCGTGTGTCTATGGAAGCGTAGCAGCAGTAGAAGACCAGCGCAACTGAATAGCCTAGCGTTCTGTCCTTACGTAATCAACCCCTATTCCCCCCCCCCCCCCCACAACCATATTGCCTTGATTGTTGTTGTTATATTCGTGATAGCGAAGTCAGTAGTTAGTATCTCACAATGCCATATCTGGCCTCTCTGTCTTGGATATACTATCATTGCACGTAAACAGTTAACAAGCAATCTTTCTGTCAGTTGATCAGGTTAGTTGTTTATGATTATCACAACACATTTTTGCACTATATGGAAAAGATGAGCCGTACCTATTCCTCACCCAGAAGTCATTTTGGTACTTAAACATGCTGTATAGCAGCACCAGAAGAAGTGACAGCAGTAGGACCCGTGGGCGCTCGTGGATATAGGTTACCCATACCTATCCAAGGCGGCAAGGTATCGTAAACTTCACTTAAGGAAATGATCAGTCAAAGTAACACAATTGAATTCATCTCTGAACCAAAAGCAATTAACGCTAGCTCTCTAAGTTCTCCATGTCTGTTCTCTCTCTCCTGCCTCTTGGCTGTTTACGTGCTAGGTTTCAATCACTACCCATACAAGGCACGTCGCATAAGCGTCGACAATCCCACCCTCGCCACTGCATCACCTACAGACCGAGAACTACGGGAGAAACGCGTGTGCTCATTTCTTCTATAAGAATCCAAGTCTTTCCAGAAAACTCTTGGTCTTCGCTGACCCACGCAAGAGGTGGGCTGCCTCCAGGTAAAGGACCGGGTCTTTTTCTTCTTCCAAGTCCCAGTGGGTGGGAGACAGGAAGGGAACATAACCGGGTAGCAAGGCCCAAAATGCCTTCCGATCCAAGGTAGAACAGTCGATTTCCCATTCAAACTTCCGATGCTTGTAACTAGTCCAATGACGATGAACTGTGTCCTATCAGCAAAAGTTTAGGCAGTCTTGTTCTGATTTTCACTTACTGACAACATCGGCCCCATCACCTCGGATAATAAGTTTCTCCATGATGCCTTGTGACGAACGCTTGGCTAGATGAAGCGGTCAAGGAAAATCCCGAGTGAACTCAGTCGGCAAGATCGGTTCGTGGCGTGAATTTGTTCCAGTGCTATGGGACAGACTGTCTCTGATGCGAATGCATGAATTCTAGTTCATGAGAATGGGAACCATGACATACTTATACCCGTATCGACTGATCGAAAAACCCCAGATATTCTCGGGAGATGCCTTGCGGGACCATGGAAGCTTGTTATCATGATTTCCCACGTGAAACATTGTTGATGAAGTCTGCCGTTCATGTGTCCCTACCGTTCAACTGTAGGTCATGCAAGGAGCTAGCGCCGCATCCCATCTTCAACGAGGGGAGGGGGGACCGGGTTCATGCGAAGAAACCTCGTGTTCCGGCGGACTGTACATTTAGATTGAATACCACGAACACAGCGTGGGCTATGACGCGGCCGACTATCGATGGGTAGGAATAGCAAGGCGTGGTGCAGGATGGAGTGACACTGCTTTCGGAGATCCTCTCTTAGGAGATGCTGTGGGACAATGAATCCCTAGAAGAACCACCCTTGCGTGGACTCGATGGCCTGTAAAACCTCCCTCGTCAATCATATTGCTCTGACGGCTCAAGGTGTTCGCGCCTCTTGAGCCATACCAGCAAGGCATACACACTCTTTGTCTTCCGCGCCTATGATCATGATATGAATTTTGAGGGTGAATAATACAAACATCATCCCGGTTCCGATGTGAGATATCGGCGTATAAACGACGCAATGACTGGAATACCGCATAACCAGCTTCAATCCCGGACTTTCCCATAGATGTATCAGGTGCGCAATATATTAAGGAGTACGATATGTTATTGGCGTATCGCATTGAGCTAGGTGAGCTGACCATTACTTCGTCACGTCCTTGCCTTCATTCTCGAGTCTCAGAACTTGTTGTTGCTAGTATAACTACTTATAAAAAATTGGGATACCAGGGATGATTTTAGCAGATTTTCGACAGCCTTTCGTCTTGCCATTAAAATGCCGTCTGGAACAAAAGTTTTGGGGGCGAGGTCTTCAAGTGAAGAGATTGGGGCGCCCATCGGAAATGGGCTGCAAATGAATTTCCATATGACTAGCAATAAACGAAGCATCCCTTGAATAGGTGATATTCAAGCTGGTTGGTTGAGTTTGTTCACTAGGATCCCTTTACCAGGTAGAAGTATCCTTGCCGGACTTTATTGATTGGCCGGCGCCAAGACCAAAAGGACATGAATAACTCGTAGCAAACAACCAGCCCAGCAATGCGGTTTAGTAATGGACCTGCAACTAGTATGTGGGATGAGGAAGGCTGAAACCACCCCAATGACGGACAGGAGAAACGGATGCAGGACGGTAGAATCAAACAACCGACCTAATGCAAGGATGGACGAACTGCCTCCTCGGACGGGAGGGGTGAACATGACAATGACCGAAAGGGAGCTATAGCTTGATCTTCTTCATCATTTCCCACATGTCTTGATGCGTAAACTTGAATATTCTCATATTGGGTTGTCAGGAAGATGCATTACTGCACATTTTTGATCAATTTTCTTTCATCAATAGTATCCCAAGTGATCAAGACGTTTCTCTACCGCTTGGGTCCATAGACGCTGACCATCTTGTCACAGTACTTATGTATAAGTCAATGCAGACCTCAAGCCTCTGACTCGGTTACGTACTGGTCTTCTGAGTTGCGTTTCCCTAGACTGCACCGAAACTAATGAAATAACGATCCGAACCACCCGGGAAGCGCGCTATTCTAGAGTCAATTCAATTATAATCGAATACGCGTAAGTGTGCGGAAAGGGGGGTAAGTCGCGAGGAAGTTCCCAGTTCTGAGCCTATGTCGCCAAATACAACGGCTGCGTAGTAGGGTATACTTCTGCACAAGTGACATATATTGACACGTGGTTTTTAGTGCACGAAAGGCAGTAGATAAAACATTAATCTATTTAATCTATCCTGATCTGACTACCTCCCGGGCCAAGCACAAGGCCCACGTTACTTTTGCAAGGGATGAAGGATATCTGTCTCCGGGATTGGAAAGCGAATTGGCTGCCGTGATCAGCATAAAAATAGCCAGGCTCTACAGATCAGCCCTCAGCAGATCAACCGGCTCGCAGGTCGGGTTATGGGGCTTGCCTGCCGTGATCCAGGACAGCGAGGGGCCGGTCACTGCGTTGTACGTCTGCCAACACACCGCCCAGTTGTCTGCGCGATTTTCCATTAGCAAAACCCTCCTTTTTCTCAAAACCGGCCACAGTAAAGTAGCAAACCAAGTTTCCTCGGGGGATGGGATGGGATGGGCTGGGCTGGCTCCTACAGTAATTGATATCCCGGCTGACGTTGGCCGGACGGCCGGGGACGCTCTCCGCGTCGTCGGTGTAGTAGTCGTAGAACGCCCGGCGGTCCCCGTCGAACCCGGCGAGGTCCACGGTCCCGGCGGCCGCGCCGAACACGGGCAGCGCGACGTTGGTGTTGGGGCGGTACTGCAGGGACATGGCCCGGCCGCGCAGGCCGACGGCGTTGGGCTCCCCGTCTTCAAGGTCCGACACGAGGAAGCCCAGCTCGTGGCCCCGCGACTGCATCCGCCCCGTGTGGTTGAAGTAGAACTGGTACGACGAGTTGTCGGCCACGGGGGCTGGCAGCGCCTCGTAGTGGAGGACCCGCTCCTCGCCCGTGTATGCGTACACGGAGACGGCGTGGAGATAACCTGGCGTGGAAATATTAGCAGCAAGGTTGCGATCGATGAGGCGCTATGTGTGTGTGTGTGTGTGTGCGTGTGTGTATGTGTTGTGCCCTTACCGTCGATCGAGCTATTGCACGCCCGGCCCTTAACGCGCAGGGCGAAGGGGCCGTCGGCTATCAGAGTAGGGATATCATCGTCGCGCTGTGCCAGCACTCCGGTGCCTGCGATGAGGCCGCAGAGTCCCACAGCTGTTTGGATCTTCATGGCGCAGGGAAAGAGGAGGAGAGGCAATTGGTGACGGGCGTAGCAATTATAGAAAACTGTGAAGTCCGACGAACAGAGCTGTGTTGCTCCCAGACTCTCAACGAGGATCCAAACAAGGACATTATATACACATGCTCATTATTATGTACGTGACAGTATGTCCCAGAGTCTCCAGGAGTACTAGGCTATGTTGAGCTGTAGCTGCGGGTTGCAGATCGTCGCCTCCTTGCTGTGCCGTGCTTAGTCTTCTATAATCCTTCCAGGCTGCCAAATACCAACCTATCCGCGTGCCCAGAATGCGCTTCTCCGCCATTAGGAAATGAGCTATGCCACCACAATTTGTCTTTACTGTGGTGATTATATCCACTTCTACATCACTTTTGCTTAGCTCAATCCAATTCTGGTGGAGAATAGCCGTAGATCACCACTTTCAAGATCGCGTCATTTGCTTCTCTCTGTTTTCACTCTATCATCGTCGCCGTATGTCTACTCTCTATACGCTTCCTACGTATTTCATGTTTCTATTCTTCGAAAGGATCTGACCTGGCTCTATCCAGGCAGACATTATCGCGCCTCTTGGTTCGTCTTGGAACCCGCCAGTCTGAATATACCTTGGTGAGCTTGGCAAGAATATAGCAAGTGAAAAATCCTACCTTGGCATGCTCAACGACGAAAACTGATCTCGGTAACGTACCTTCAGGTCAAATCTCATCATTTACATCCGACCACATGCTCGCGCCGAATAAGTAATGTTCCACAGTAGGCGTGACGATAAGATCCGTTATTTATTCGTTATTCAAGCATCCCGTCATGGCGCAATCCCATGGTATCTAGCAACGCCATAACCCCGTATAGCAGTGATGGAAAGATATATAAAAGATCACCAATTAGAAGCAAAAGCTCTCTCCCGGGCTGGAAACGGTGAATTCACAGCCTAGCTGGGCCTCTTCCTCAGCTTCGAGCAGCTGCGACAATATCGTGTCCCTTGGAACTTCCCCTTCAACAAGCTTCTCCTTCACATGAATTATCACCACCTTGAGCCCTCGTAGGGAATCTGCAAACTGTGGAGCCAGGAGGGTAGGTGTTGGGTCAAGGTCAAGAGACAGTTCTGCTGTGGGAGTTGCTATATGTGGTGTGTCGACGCCCCTGTGATCTCCACCCGCCACGGAACTTTGCCCTTTTTTCGCAGGTCTTGTGGATTTAGGTGAGACTGGGTGTTCGTCTCGTTGAGCGGCGCCGGCACCGTCGGTGTCGTTTCTAACAATGTGCAAGTCTCGCTTGCGCTTTTTAGCAGTAGGGGGGTGACGGACGACCTCGACTGCAGCTGCAAGTGCTTGCATCTCCTGAATGACGTATCGTGGCGTGAGATGACCGAAAAGTGAGTCGTCCGTCCGGCTGTCGTCGTAGGAGCACTCAATGAAGATAGCCACCAGATTTCCCTTGGCGATCCGAGGGGCTGCTTCCTGCCAAATGCCTAGGTTCCGCGGAGTAAGTGAAATTGAATCAGGCTCAACGTCGCCAAACATGAGGATTTCGCGGCCCGTAGCCTCATCGCGGATGAAGTAGGCGCTAGAATCATAGACACAAAAAGATTCCTTCTCCTGGCCGGCGCCAGAGCCTCTAGCTAATGACGGTGGGCCGGACGCCGCATGACTACCAGGCACACCTCGCAGAGACAATGCCAAAGAATTGGCGTCAAAGCTGTCGAAACGGGACGAGGCTGACGATCCGCGATGTGAGTGCTTCTCGATGCAGTGTCCGTGGCTGACGCTGAATAGCTTGATGGCCAGACCCTCACTGACCTCGAGGAATCCTTTCCCATCCCCTTCACCTAGTGCTGGGCTACCACCATCAACAAGGCGCATGTAGGTCACAAGACCAGCCCCATTGTTCTCGTCTGACAAGTTGGGCCAAATGACATTGTTGAAAATGTGTTGCTTGAAGGCGGCGATGGTCGACGGAAGACCTGCCAGTCGCTTGGGTCGAGTGCCTGGGAGACCCGCCGTGTTGATGACGAAGCCACTGATGTGATCCAAATGAGGGTGAGTGATGAGGAATGTGTCGATGAGGTGTCTTGTGACGTAGCTGGCGTTGATGGCGGGCGAAGCAGATGTAATCACCATTCCGGCGAAAGGTCCCGTCTTGAGCTTGTGCGGAAGTGCAATGGAAGAACCTAGACCAGGAGGTTGCGTTGCCTCGAAAATCCGAGTAATCGCTGAAAGATGAACCCCTGCATCAAAAGCGACGACTGACCCTCTAGACCATCCCGTCTTTAGGGAGCGTACAAGTAAGGCCGTCACATTGTGTTCTTGGGGTCCTCCCCCCGCGCCCTACAACAGCATTAACGTTAGTCTTCAAAATAATTCTGCGTAGCTTTTTCTAGGCGTCTTAAAGTGGAAGAAGCAAAAGAGTCTCAATATCGGGGTGAAAGCTATATGCAAGACGCTTCGGCGTTGTCTCGTCTGCTGCGTATACCCGGATAAAAGTGGCATGGGGGACATCAAAGCCTCCAATCGATAAAGGCGATCGAGATGCACTATTGAGGAGCCCGCCTGATAGGTTGCGCAGCTTCCAACGAACTGTGTTTCTGCCGCATCGACGTACAACGCTGCCCGTCTCTGAGGCCAATAGACGTCCAGAGGGGGGACACACCAGTTGCGGCTTAAAGCTTCCGGGAGCAGGCATTGGTATTTGGTTTGCGGCATCATTCCTGGACATGCACTCCATCGTACCGATCTGGCGCCCCCATCTGCGAGCCACCTCCAGCTTGTGGCTGCTTCAGCGTCTCGTCGGCATTTGGCGGCTGGGAACAGCGTAAGCGCGTACCCGCGCGGCACCATGAACTCGACGATGTCGGGCTGGGCTCACTCATCCTGCATAAAGAGATCGACTTCGCAGCAGGCCGCGGCAGTCCAGAGTGGTGGCCCAATGGCTAGCCGTAGAGGGGCCGAGCCGGACGGGTCCATGCATAATCGATAGGATGGCACTCGCATGATGTCTTGATGACAAAGAAGAACACCGGGTCCATGGGCGATACGGCTTCGCAAAGAAGACAGACCAAGTGCTGGTCGTCATTCGAGCCCCCAGTATGCTGGCCGGGCGCAAGCCAATCGATGCGCCCCTCTGGTTCTCGGTGTGTTGCAGCGCGCGCCCAGCCCCATGGGATGTGTCCACGGATGATGTGCCCATGCCGCACAACCACAACCAGCAGAGCACGAAGACAGTGCGTGGGGACAAAGGAATTGTGTGCGCCCGATGTTGGGGTCGCCCAAAGACTCGAGATACGCTGCTGAAAACGGGAAATTCAGACGTACGAGAACAATGACCTGGATTGCAGGCCTCCTTACACCGTTCCGCCCAGCTCGTGCGGACATTCTTCCTCGCGCTGCCGGATGTAATGCGCCGGTGCCTGTACTAGGTAATCCGCCGCCTACCTGGAAGCTTTCGCCCCTGCCGAACTCGCACGTCGGTCCCGCAGTCGGATGGAGGGGGAGGGGGAGGGACGAGGGACGAGGGGAGGGAAAGGAGGAGGAGAAAACGAAGGTAGTTGTTGACGGGCTTGCTGGGGGCGAGTGGAGGGGTTCAGGAGCGTGCTGTGACGTTGTGATGTTGAATGTTGAACGGGCAATGGAAGGGTTCCCTGGGTGAGACGTGACGGCGGTCTTGTACGAGGACGGTAGC
This sequence comes from Xylaria palmicola, assembly GCA_022385595.1. Classification (NCBI taxonomy): domain Eukaryota; kingdom Fungi; phylum Ascomycota; class Sordariomycetes; order Xylariales; family Xylariaceae; genus Xylaria; species Xylaria palmicola. The sequence continues at coordinate 17,095 of MU281441.1, forward strand.
TGGGTTAGGTACCTACTTAATTGTACGTACGTCTCCGGAATGTGAATTACCTACCAGGGAGGTAGTAGGGGTAGTAGGAGGTAGGTACCTGGGGAACGGAACCGTCGTCTGCGCCAAGTGGCTGTTCGCATCGCCCCCTAAAGCCCGCGCTATGATCCTTCCCGATTCCTGACTTATTTAAGAGCGGCAAACTTAAAAGCTGCCCGCCTCATCACGGGCGACTCACGTGATGTTCTCCCGACTCTTTATTTCTTTTGCCCGTTTTCTTGATCTTCGCTCAATAGGTACCCTTTCCCGCCGCCCCGATGTCAGTCAGGGGGCCTAACTGGTTCCGCATGCGGGTGACAAAGAATATAAACGGTGCACTCGGTAACACAACACCGCACAGCTACGTACCTCATCGACTCCAATGAGGCGATCTGGGAACCTGGGGAAGATCACCTTTAAGGTTAGATTCATCGTAACGCTGTACCAGCCGCACCACGTTAAGTAAGCATGGGGTACCTACTGCCATTGGGCGGATTCTACAAGTACAAGTACAAGTGCCTACATGCAGATGGTAACTAGCCGTCAGCACTTATACTTGAACTGGCTAACCGAGTACTTAGGTGTAGTTGCGTGATATGCTAGTTAGATACCTAACAAGTACTCAGACCTTTGGTATCGTAAGTACTTAATTACCCTGCACTGTAAGTTATCGCATTGCGCAGAGTTCGGATTGCGGACTCGCTTCTCCCTTTGTCCCTCGAGTCGCATCTTACGATGTAGAGGTACCCAAGTACCCAAGGTTAGGTACCCTCGCCCTTGTGCCATCTACCGTATGCGGAATAGCTCTGGCGCCATTTCCTATCGGAGAGCCCGCTGTCACCACCCCCCGCCTGCAACACCCTGCCGCATGCTCCTGCAGTGGCTCTCGAGCATTACGGCGCCGCCGAGCGCTGCAGGTACCGTGCCATGCCATAGTGTGGCTCTCTTCCCCTCCCTGTTTCTCTTCAGCTTAGGTACCTAGCCCGTCTTCATTTATCACTAATCTACCTCACACACACACGCACAAGAGGGAGCTTGGTGTACCTACATGTGTCACCGCATCGAGGCGAAACAATAATGACTATTGACCTTTCACTTGTCATGGGTACTGGTACTGCATTTTGCTTTGCTTTTACGATACGTCGCATTGTCGTCGATTATCAAGTATGTAACTAAGCCTCTTTTTTTTTTCACTTGCTCGAAGTGGTTTTGGATTAGAACAGATGCGCTAACAACCCTCATCTCCCCGAGTAACATTAGGTTCATGTTTTTTTTTCTTTTCTCTTTCGTTCACACAGCTTTCTCGGGGCATATATCTGTGCCTTTCAACTTCATCCCGACGGATCCTACGCCTAGCGTCATTCCACTAATAAAGTGTCCGGCTCTCCTGTTGGACATATGCACATGCGCTGCTCCAGTGTCTAAGATGTTGATAGCCTATCTAGTACTTACCCCGTATATGCGGTCGAGCAAGGATGGTATAGGTATACCGTAATGAAGGCTTACTTACTTACATACTGAAACGGTGTGCTTACTTCCCACTGTCGCCGAAATCTCCACGAATTGTGATCTGTTTCACAATCGTGCGTGGTTCGCCGGGGTCATCTACAAAGTCACTATTATCCTGGACGTACCTTGATTTTTTATTATAGAACTTTTTTTTATTCATATCCTTGACTCTTTTACCATGTTTTGTTCTTACTTTTTTCTTTTTGTTCGCTACTACTCTCTTCGCTGTGCCGCATAACGATCCCATCTCGGCCGCAGCGGCGGAAACTACCCGCCGCCGGCCACGCCGAGGGGCCGCAGGGGAGCTAAGAATTGTTAGCAAGGTTGTAGGTACTCGGTTAGCTTACCAGAGAGGCCCTCCAAGTTCTCGCTACTACCGTTCCGCTGGTTACCTTTCCGTTATCTGAGTATCCGAATGGCCAGACCGGGGCGAGGGCTCTGACCCCACCTTTGTCGTGGCCGCTGAATCGCCAGAGCCGAATAACGCCTCTGGATTACTAGGGCCGAATAAAGACTCTAGAGAATCATCGTCTTCTAGATGTTCCTCGACATTAGGGGTGTGTGCTTCTCCGGCTTGGACTGGGGAATGCCTTGCATCCTCCGCTGTGATTGGTTCTTTCTCGGTGCTATGAGTGTCTAGTTCTTCTTCGGCGTGGGTTGGGGAGCATCCCGCTGTCCTATTTTCCGCTTGTCTGTCGGCTTGGCCGGCAGTGTCCCGGGTATCGGCTGGTCTCGGCGTAGGTGGGTTTTTCGCTGCGGGCTCAAGGGGCGTTGACGGAGTATCTTCTACTCGTCGGCGCTTTGGTGAAGGCACTGTTGACTTTTTGCTTTTCGTTTGATTCGGTGTGTGAGGGACATCTGTGTCATTGCTGCTTTTGTCACCCGTTCGCTTCGCCCCAGTTGTCTTGTGTGGTACATTAGCGGCTTGTGGTGAGCGTTTCGTTACGGGCTCAAGGGGAACTGGTGGGGTATCTTCTACTCGTCGACGTTTTGGTGAAGGCGCTTCCTGGTTCGTTACTGCTGGCTCTTTAGTATTTGTTTGATTCGGTACGCGGGGGACTTCTGCGTCATTACTGCTTTCATCCCGCGCTCGTTTCACCCCTGTTGTATTGGGCGGTATATTGGAGGCTTGTGGTAAAGGGGAGTGGTCGACAGGCCCGTATCCGAGGCCTTCCGCGGGTATAGTCTGATGGATGGACACCGGACTGGTGGTTAAGTCGATTGACTGTATGTCTTGGTTAGCCTGGATCGGATGTGTCTCTACTGGCTGAACAGGAGGTTGAGGTTGAGGTCCATTATTCTCCGGGTATAACGGAGTGTGGACAGCAGCAGGGATCCGAGCATGGGATGTTTTACGCTGTCTCTTCCTGTCGGGCTTCTCGAGCTCCTCGAGCTGTGCATAAGCGTCGGGCAGAGGCCATCCGTTCTCGTCCAACAGGCCAAATTTCCTACAAGCCTGTAATTTCCTCTTGAGCTCAGGATTACCGCGGTGCTTTGCCATGTCAATGCCGCCCCTCTTCTGGCGATTCTTCACTAGCGCTTTCGGATCATGTTGGAGCTTGAAGTCGACGAGACGCTGCGCCAACGACGTCTCATGGGAGCGTTCCCGCTTCAACCCCTTCAACTTAGAGGTCTCCCAATCCTTGTACGTGGCAATCCACCATTCCCTGACCACCTCATCGATGCCAGCCAACTTGTTGTCCAGGCAGAAGTACGGGTGCGCCTCCCGCTTGAACGAGCGGTAGTCGGCCCGGATGTCGATGCAGTGCCACAGGTCAACGAGGTCGAAGTGGTGCTCCAGGCAATACAGATGGACGTACCCGGCATTGTGGAAGGGGTCTACCGCCTCGCCGTCGTAGTTCTGGCGCTCGTCGAAGATGACCCACGGCTCTCCAACAGCGATCGTCTGCCTGTACTGGCAGTTCTTGAACCGGCACTTGGTCGACTCGCCGCCGCGGGGGTACCGCGCGTTGGACATGGCGGCGGGCCAGCCAATCCACAGCGTCACGCCCTGGCGCCCCTTTTTGGTGCACCGCCGGACGCCCGGCAGGCGGTAGGGCCCGTCAAAGTTGGCCGGGTTGTCATCCCGGCTCGGGCCGAGGAGGTACAGGCGCATCTCGCGCGCGGTGAAGAAGGCGCCGGCCGCGAGCTCGCCCTTCTCCGTGTACGTGAAGAGGTGGCGGCCGCGGGAGTCCCGGGGGCCCCAGCTCGGCGGCGCTTGGAGCGGTGGCCCGTAGTACCGTTCCGGCTCGACGCGCGCTGGGCCCTTGTTCGCGTGGGTCTTACGCGGGATCTTGCCGTCGAGCAGCGGCTGGCCGTGGTGGTTCGTGTTCGGCCGCTTGAGGGGTGGTGATGTGGTCACGGTGCCCGCTGACGGGGGCTGCTTGCTATGGCGAGATCTTCCTTTGCCTAAGCGGACAAACGAATCGGCGGTGGCCTCGATTGCCTTGTATCCTTCTGGTATTGGTCCATTGTGCACTATTGGTGGTGTTACCCGTGTGGAGGTGTAGGCCGGGAAGCCCTGTGGAATCGGTTCCCGGGGCTGTTGCGGTGCTGTCTTCGGTGCCGATACCGGCGGGGGAATCGGCTGAGGGATTGGCTGGGGGGGGAATTGCTGGGAAATTGACTTGGGGGGTATTGGCTGGGGTATTGGCTGGGGTATTGGCTGGGGAATTGGCTGGGGAATTAGCTGGGGGGGGTATGGCAATTGCTGATAACCCGGGACCATGGGCTGTTGATAAATTATTTGTTGGCCGTTGATTTGGGGTACCGCAGGGAGAAACTGGGTGTATCCTGGAGCATCGGGCAGAGGACTAAAGATGGGTTCCGGAATCAACATGCCCTGTGGGTACGCTTGGGCAAATGGCCAGCCGAGGGCCGGGTCGCTGCCCTGAGGGAGATCTGGGGTCATATAGCTAGGTTGAGGAGCATTATAAATCAGCTGGGGGTCGAGGGACTTCGGATTCTGCAAGAGATTCTCCTGTTCAGGCTCAACATTGGCCGCTTCATCCACGGGCGGCCCTGTTTCTTGTGGAATGTTGCAAGTGTCGTCGTCTTCAGGCAGAAAGTCGAGTCCCAGCCGATTCTCAAACCCAAGGTCACCCTCCCCACCGAAGTCTAGGCCGGGAAAGAGATCATACGTACCGTCCGAGGGATCCAGTTCGGAACCTAACGAGTCAAAAGCTGCGTTGTTGGGATCCATTTTGCTCACCTAGGCCACTATCAAACGCTGTACAAGATCAGCTGACAAGTCTTGCAACTAGTAACGCAGCCTGCTACGCTACCCTAGTCATGTGAAGCCAAGACGTTGTTGGTGGTGTGGTCGTTATCTGGACCAGAAGCAAGACCGGGTGTTTGGCCTTGTGGCATGGGAAGTTTCTTATATAGTATACAGGCTCCTTGTGCGTACACCATCTTTGTCTACATGGCATGATCAACGACATTGTTCACGTACAATGGAAACAACTTCTTAGGACCCGGGTATAACACTCTTTGATGAACAATGAGTCTTGTTCACAAGACAAGAAAACAATGCATTGTCCCGACAAAGCCTTACATGTTATAGGAAGCAGGAATTAGAGAGAACGCAGGCAGGGAGCAAGCCAGGCAGCTGTTCATCAGAGGGGAGCGGGCTAAATTGTCATTTATATCGTTGCTGCAACTATCGAAGTCTATCGGTTCTGTCATTGAGATTCACTACAAGGTAACAAGAAGGGTATCTATGCATGAGTTAGCGATGATGGTGCTGGAAACTCAGACGTTGAATCGGACAGGGCTCGGAGAAATCAGCAGAGCTCAAGGCATTTTTTCCACATAAATGTTCAGAACAGGTCTGTGAATGCGTTGCTTTCATCATAATATTGTTGAGGTAGGTAGGTAGGAAAGAGTGGATGGCTTACCTAAAGTTCAAGATCAGGAGGTCGGGATTTTCAACCTACCTATACTTCGATACGTGAAATGACGACCATGCTATCTGGCTGAGGCGCCAGGTATGGACAGGTATAAGCGATAAGCCAGCAGTGAGCTGCTAGCCTCGGAGAAGGTGACCCTTTGCTTCCGAATTCCCTCTTCACCAGCCTAATCAACAGTGCAAATCGACCGACAACTTCTGATCTGATGCTCGGCCTGCTGGTGCCTCTCTGCACCAGAGCAGCAGCCGGGTAAATCGGACATTTGAAGGTACACCTTCCAAGCAAAGGACACCATACACAGGCGTGCTTTCTCGGTGGCAACGATTTTGTGCGTATGCAAAAGTGAGAGGGTAGGGAACACTGAGTTACTCATGTGTTGTAGGCGAGGAAGAGATGACAAAATAAAATATAGGACGAAATAAGTTTATTGACGAGGCTTATCGATACGGCAAGTCGGGAGGTATTGTCGGGGATAAAAGCTCCGGATCCGAACGGTGAATTTCCCACGCATTCTGCCGAGACTCTGCCGTCTATTTTCGGCAGATGGTATTGGGGAGGTAGGCCGTTTTGACGACACTATAGTATGTAGGTACCCACACACGTACTACCTATGTACTAGATTTGTTCTTCTAACCGCGGCATGTGTCCATCTCTTAGGTGCTGGTGGTAGCAACATCGGTATGAAGGTACGTAGAACAATGTAAGTAGCCATCAAGTAGGTACCTGGGTAGGTACTTGAGTAGTCGTCCCCAGGCACCGCACTTCGCTAGCAAGACCTGATACTCGGCAACCGCAACCACAACCCCTTACTCCGTAGGTAAGTACTTAAGGTACAGACAGGCGCTTGCCAATCTGGTGGAGCAGCAGTAGGGGTCTTTCCCAAGAAAGTGGCGCTTCGTATCGCCCGGCCCTCGCAAGTTCCCAGGCAGCTGGTCCCGGTTTTCCACCGCCCTTCTAACGAATCAACAAGCGGCAACCAGTGAGGTCATAACGGCCTCCACAGCTACCAAGTACTTACCTACTTATGTACATCCCCAATCCCCACCAACCACAACCAGCAGCCAAACACACGATCCGGACAATTGCTCGCTTCACCGTCTCGCCAGGCCTCCCTCTCGCGGCCTACCTCGCTCATTGCCGTCTGCCGTCTGCGCTGGGCTGCCTGCCCCCGATCGTGCCTCCCGATTAGCGCATTTCGCGAGAGCCATGCCATCCCCCTCGACCTGACATTGCGATTCGCTCGCCGGTCCAGTTCCGCCCGTTCCGTTCCCGCTGCTGCTGGCATTGCTAGATCCAGATCACTCGTTTTTTTGGTAGATTAGATACATTGCTTCGTGCCGTCACCATGGCCGGGCTCACCGAAGACGTCAAGGCGAAGCTCACCGCGCTAGAGAGAGAGTTAGAAGTACGCCTACTCTTACCATCCACCCACATACCCACGCGCCTCTCGGCCAACCCCCCGCGACCATTCGCAAGGGCCACCGCGGAACATGCCTACCGTATGAGCAGTCACTAACAGGTCGCGTGTTGTAGGAGGGAGATATCACCCAGAAAGGGTACGCCCCGTTCCTCACTGTGCTCTTCGGCTGTCGAGCACTGCCCCGTTCCGCGCTCCACACTCCGACGCGCCGATTGAGTCCTTCAACTAAATTACTCGCTCGATAGGTTTCAGAAGAGAAGAACTCAGCTTCTTTACCAACTCGGCATCCCCAGTATTGTCGGGGGGTTGAGGATACACACCGCCGACGATGACAGCCACGCCGCAGGGGGTGATCATCGAGGCGCTGCCTTGGCCGCCCTCAATGCCACAAGCCTCGACCCCGAAGCCGCGTGGTCTCCCTCCACCATTACGTCTCCCGTGGACTGGCGCCCAGTATCTTCGGCCCCTTCTGCTTCGATACACGCCCACCACAATGCTGCCGCCGGTGTCGGCCCCGGTGCCGATACCCCGGCCGGTCTGCTGCGGCCTGGCGGTCCGCTGGCCTCCGAGTACCGTCCCACTATGGCCCATCGCGACTCTCTTTTCCTCGATCCGACCCCCAACTACTCTCAGACCATGACGTCCGATCCACCAACTCGGTCAGGGACTATGGTATCTGGTGATTACGCCTTCAAGCCCGAATATCAGGGGGGCTATCCTCAACAGCCCGCTCGTCCTTATGACAGCCGCGCTGGGACTATGATGGACTCGCAGGCTTATTTTTCAGACTTTGCTGGCCAGCAGTCGTATGAACAGACAAATGCCGAGTATGGTGGTGGCGTCCAGAGGTATTCTATTGGAGACGCTTTTTCTCCCACGGCTGCCATGGCGCCACCAATGCTCACAGCAAGTGATCTGCCCCCAGCTGAACTCCAATATCTAGCCCCGCTGGAGCCGCGTGAGGTGCCATTTGCCATCCAGGATCCCCACGACTCAACCATGGCTATGTCGGCATTTGACAATATCGCTGCTGTACTGCGACACAGGGGAAGAACGACAGCCAAGTTGCCCGCATACTGGGTTCTCGATAGTAAAGGGAAGGAGATCGCGTCAATTACTTGGGATAAACTAGCATCCCGAGCCGAGAAGGTGGCCCAAGTTATTAGGGACAAGAGTTCTCTGTATCGCGGAGATCGTGTTGCCCTAATATATCGCGACTCAGAGATTATCGATTTTGCAATCGCACTCCTCGGCTGTTTTATCGCCGGTGTGGTCGCTGTACCCATTAACGATCTTCAAGACTATGCTCGACTCAATTTAATTTTAACCTCGACACAGGCACACTTAGCCCTCACGACTGACAACAATCTCAAGGCCTTTCAGCGAGACATCACTACTCAGAAATTGAACTGGCCAAAGGGTGTGGAGTGGTGGAAGACGAATGAGTTTGGGAGCTATCATCCTAAGAAAAAGGATGATATTCCTCCCTTGTCAGTCCCTGATCTAGCTTATATCGAATTCTCTAGGGCGCCTACCGGCGATCTACGCGGTGTCGTCCTAAGTCACCGCACCATTATGCACCAAATGGCGTGCCTTAGCGCCATTGTAACAGCCGTGCCCCCTTCTGGACCCGGTGATACCTTCAACCGCGCCCTTCGAGATAAGAATGGACGGCTTATCGGAGGTGCCGCTAGCAGTGAGGTTCTGTTGTCGTACCTCGACCCTAGACAGGGCATCGGCATGATTATCGGTGTACTGCTGAACGTGTATAGCGGACACACGACAGTCTGGGTTGAAAATCGTGCCGTCGATTCCCCTGGTCTCTATGCCCACCTTATTTCAAAGTACAAGGCAAGCTTAATGGTTGCGGATTATCCCGGTCTGAAAAAGGCTGCATTCAATTACCAACAGGACCCGATGGCTACGAGGAACTTCAAGAAGGGAATGGAACCTAATTTCCAGAACGTCAAGTTATGTCTCATCGACACGTTGACAGTGGATAGCGAGTTTCATGAAGTTTTAGCCGATCGATGGCTACGGCCATTACGGAATCCTCGGGCTCGGGAAGTTGTGGCGCCCATGCTGTGCCTGCCCGAGCATGGTGGCATGGTGATCAGCGTCCGCGATTGGTTGGGTGGAGAAGAACGCATGGGTTGTCCATTGAAGTTGGTGTCCGATGCCGAGTTGGAATCCGAGACTGAAAAGGACGAGAAGGACGAGGAGAAAGATAAGGAGAAGCCAGCTCCATCCAACGGCTTTGGGAGCCTCTTAGGAGGCGGCACGACGACCACCAAGGAATCCGATGCTAGTAATGATATAGGGGAAGTCTTGCTGGATCGAGAGGCTCTAAAGACGAATGAAGTAGTCGTCATCGCCATTGGCGAAGAGGCCAGGAAGAGGGCAACAGCCGACCCTGGAACCGTTCGAGTAGGTGCCTTCGGTTATCCTATTCCTGATGCTACACTGGCTATTGTGGATCCCGAAACGGGGATGCTAGCATCACCACAAACCATAGGAGAAATCTGGGTTGACTCGCCATCCTTATCGGGAGGCTTCTGGGCATTGCCTAAGCACACGGAGCAAATTTTCCACGCCAGGCCTTACAAGTTCGAGCCTGGTGAGCCCACTCCTACCCTTGTTGAGCCAGAGTTTCTCAGGACCGGTCTCCTCGGGACAGTAATCGAGGGGAAAGTGTTTGTTCTCGGTTTATACGAGGATCGTATCCGGCAGAAGGTGGAATGGGTCGAGCATGGCCATGAGATCACAGAGCATCGCTATTTTTTCGTACAACATATAGTGGTTAGCATCATGCGAAACCTGAACAAGCAGGTATCTGACTGCTCGGCATTCGATGTGTTCGTCAACGACGAGCATCTGCCTATCGTGGTACTCGAATCATCGGCAGCATCTACAGCTCCGGCAACATCTGGTGCCCCACCTAGGCAGCTAGACACCGCACTGTTGGATTCGCTTTCAGAGAAATGCATGGACCTGCTGCTTCAAGAACATCACTTACGGGTCTATTGTGTAATGATTACGGCACCAAATTCGCTGCCACGCGTCACCAAGAATGGCAGGCGAGACATTGGCAATATGCTGTGCAGACGCGAGTTTGACCTGGGCAATTTGCCTTGTGTCCATGTGAAGTTTGGAGTCGAACATGCGGTACTCAATCTCCCTATTGGCGTAGACCCGATGGGCGGCATATGGTCGCCTCTTGCGTCAAGCTCTCGGTTTAATATTCTTGGTCCCGCCGATAAACAATACTCCGGTATAGATAAGCGAGAGGTGGTCATTGATGATCGGACATCCACTCCGCTCAACAACTTTTCCAGCATCACAGATCTCATACAATGGCGGGTGGCACGGCAACCGGAAGAGCTTGCACTCTGCAGCATCGATGCTAAAGGCAAAGAAGGAAAAGGGATCACCTGGAAAAAGTTTGATACCAAGGTCGCCGCGGTCGCTCTCTATCTTCGTAACAAAGTCAAGATACGGTCGCGTGATCATGTCATGCTTATGTACACGCATTCAGAGGACTTCATCTTCGCCGTTCACGCTTGTATAAACCTTGGCGCTGTGGTAATTCCAGCCGCACCAATGGATGAGCGACGCCTGTATGAGGATGTGCCGGCATTTCTTCATCTCATTAACGATTATAACATTAAGGCTGTCTTGGTCAACCATGATGTCGATCACTTGCTCAAACAGAAACCCGTCTCACAACATATTAAACAAACGGCACAGGTACTCAAGATTAACGTACCCAGTGTGTTCAATACATCGAAACCCCCTAAACAAAACACTGGCCTCCGTGATCTTGGTATCACAATGGATCCCGCATGGATTCAACCTAATTATGCCGTCATTATATGGGCATACTGGACACCAGATCAACGCAGGATATCGGTACAGCTCAGTCACAGCACCATCCTGGGCATGTGCAAAGTACAGAAAGAAACATGTCAAATGACCAGCTCCCGCCCGGTGTTGGGTTGCGTCAGAAGCACTACGGGACTGGGTTTTATACATTCGTGCTTGATGGGCATATATATTGGCACACCCACGTATCTTGTGTCACCCGTCGACTTCTCGCAGAATCCCATGACATTATTCCTAACACTCAGCAGATACAAGATCAAAGACACATACGCAACCCCTCAGATGCTTGACCATGCGATGAATTCGATGCCTGGAAAAGGGTTCACTATGCACGAGCTCAAGAACATGATGATCACAGCGGAAGGTAGACCCCGAGTGGACGTTTTCCAAAAGGTCCGGCTGCATTTTGCTGCTACCGGTTTAGACAGGACAGCCATCAACACCGTGTATTCCCACGTACTTAATCCGATGGTCGCATCACGCTCATACATGTGCATAGAGCCCACTGAGCTATGGCTTGACCCGCGAGCACTGCGTAGGGGGTTAGTCATCCCGGTCGACCCTGACACAGATCCAAAAGCGCTTCTCGTTCAAGACTCGGGAATGGTACCAGTTTCCACACAGATCGCTATTGTTAATCCAGAGAGTTGCCGACTATGTAGCGACGGTGAATTCGGCGAGATTTGGGTAGATTCAGAAGCGTGTGTCAAGGGCTTTTACGGATCTAAGGATCCCTTTGATGCCGAACGTTTCAACGGACGAACAGGTGACGGCGACCCAAATATCCGCTATGTCAGAACTGGCGATCTTGGATTCCTTCACACTATCAGCCGGCCTATTGGCCCGGGCGGGACGCAAGTCGAAATGCAGGTGCTTTTTGTTCTCGGCAACATCGGGGAAACTTTTGAAATTAACGGTCTTAACCATTTCCCTATGGATATTGAAGCCTCTGTGGAAAGATGTCATCGGAACATTGTGCCGGGTGGCTGGTAAGTTGGGACTGCGAGAACGTACTGTCTCAAGCTAACATTTTGCTAGCGCCGTCTTCCAAGCTGGCGGCCTCGTGGTTGTACTGGTCGAAGTCTCGCGCAAGCCATATCTAGCATCCATCGTCCCCGTTATCGTGAATGCGCTCTTGGGTGAGCATCAGATTGTAGCGGATATCGTCGCGTTTGTCGGCAAAGGCGACTTCCCCCGTAGTCGACTTGGCGAGAAACAACGTGGTAAAATTCTAGCTGGGTGGGTAACACGCAAGATGCGCACGGTAGCACAGTTTGCCATTCGTGATGCGAACTCAGACGCCTCGGGGAGTACAGACGGTGCCGCCGATAACCACCGTACTAGTGCCGGTAGTATACGGAGCAACGTGGCCGGCGCAAGCTCTCTGAGGAATATGGAACATGCGCCACAAATCCTTGAACAGGAAGAGCTTGACCAACAAATGGACAAGATGTCGGCTCTCCCTCAACACGTCGAATTGTCTACGGCAAGCAGCAGCCGACACGATACGACATCAACGTCCGATCACCCTACGGGGTACCCCTTACCTCAGTTTGACAGCTTTGGCGATGGATTTCAACTACCCGGTCCACAACAAGGGCCCCCCCAAATCCAGCTTCCCCCTGCCGGTGGACGACAAGCCCCAGCATTAGTTGAGGATGAGGACTGGCAGCAAGATGCAATCAGACAAATGAACTTGGCCAGCCAGCACTAATTTATATGTATTACGGCTGGAAATAGCAGGCATCAGATTCTGCAATTTCGCCCACAGTACTTGATTAGTCATGCCTTAGGATGTATGCGTTGATTACATGCTTATATCGGAACCCATTCCGATGGAGTTATTTGGCTACTTCGCGGATATCCCTATGTATATACAATGAGAAGGATTTGGTGGCCACACATTATGAGGCTTATAATGTATAGCGAAAACGGGAGGCATTGTTGTGAATTTATACCTTGGCGGAAGTTAACGCAGGGGTTTCAGCGTCTGAAATACGTAGCCTCAGCAGTGTCTTCACTGCAATTCTAAATACCACGGTACCAAATGAAATACCGTAATACGCAAATTTATCACTGGTATCGCTTCAATATGTGACGTTCAATGGCAGCCTCTGTATTAACATCTTCCGCACTCGATTAAGGATACACGAGTCGGACGTGAGAAGGCTTATACTACGCTCACTGCACAACAAAGCGCTCGGAATGCGACTTATACAACACCGCATCATCCAACACCTCGCCCGTAGTGGAATGTATGAACTGCACGCGCAATGAGTGGGCGTCCAGGAGCGAGATCTGCGCATAACTGAAGTCGTCGGCATAGGCAAAGGCATTGTACGACTGCCTGTTCCCAACCGAGCTCAGCCCCTCGATGTTCCCGGCGCCGCCGGCCACAATGTACATGGGCGCAGCGGGGTCCTGCAGCCCGTTGGGGTCGGCGACGCCGTCGTGGACGGGGTGGAAGCGCTGCGAGTTGTGGACGTGGCCGAAGACGGCGAGGTCGACGCCGTACCGGTACAGCAGGGGCTCGAAGGCGGCCTGGCAGGGCCCGCAGGCGCTCGAGCCGGTCGAGTACCAGGGGCGGTGGCCGGCGACGACGACCCAGGGGGTGACGGCGCGGTCGACGGCGGCGAGGTCGGCCTCGAGGAAGGCGAGCTGCTGCCCCGCGGCGGCGCCGAAGGGCCCGCCGTTGAGGCCCGCCGAACCCCCCGGCCCGCTGGGCGCCTTGTCGAAGTCGGTCTCCGTGTCCAGCATCACGAGGTGCAGCATGCCGTACTCGAACGAGTACCAGAACGGGGGCTGCGCCAGCCGCGCCGCCGCGTTGGCCCCGGCGCGCGCCGTGTCGTTGTCCGAGCGCGAGGGGAAGGCCGTCGGCATCAGGTCCGCGAAGCGGTTCATGAAGTCGGTGAAGTTCTTCTGCCCGGCCGGGCAGAGGATCTGGGCGCTGCCGCGCGGGGAAGAGGGTTGGTTAGCTATGAGGCCCCGTGGGACGAGGGGTGGGGGTTCCCGGGAATACGTACAGTGGCACCTCCTGGCAGTTCGCCTCGTGGTTCCCCGGCCCGACCATGTACGGCTTGCGGCCGGAGATGGGGGCGAGCTGGCCGAAGAACTGCTCGGTGATGGCGGCGTACGCGTCCTTGCCGTCGAAGAGGTTCTTGGGGTGCAGCAACCAGTCGTCGGCGTAGCCCAGATCGCCCGGGTGCACGACGAACTCGTAGTCGTCGATGGTGTTGGCGAGGCGGCCGATGGTGGTGTGGTTCAGCGACGGGTCGACCAGGGGGATCGTGTCGCGCCTGGCGTTGTCCGCCTTGATGGTGTACCCGTCGGCGCCGTACACGCCGAGGTCGATGACGGCGTTGAAGGAGAAGGCGCCCTTGTCGCCCGCCGGGCGGGGGCTGAGGAAGTGCTCGACGGTCGAGTTCGCCGACGCGATCTTGTAGTAGTACGTCGTGCCGGGGCTCAGGTCCGACAGCGTCACCGTGTTCCCCCACGTCCGCGAGTTGGGGTATGTGATGGATGTCGTGGAGCACGCCGTCGAGCCGAGATTGCCGCTCGACGTGCCGTACTGAACGCACGGCTTGCTTAGCTGCTGGTATGTATTCCAGCCGATCGAGACGGCTGCGGGGTGTATCATCGATCGCGAATCAGCAACACGCACTCTCGAGTTGAGCTGTTTGTTTGGCCTCCGCCTCACTCACAGTTGGGTCCCTTGACGGCTATACGCTGCTGCGTCGGCGTCGTCCTGTCGGCCGGTATCGCCGGATAGCTGGCCCCGGCCATCACACCGACAGCCAGGACTGACACCCAGCCCAGGGGCGTGGCAATGGACTTCATGATCGTGAGCCGGAGTCTTGAACTCAATGGTTTATCTACCCCAGGATTCCTAAGGTCCCGCGAGCTTCGAGCCAGTGACCAGTTCGTGCTCGTCCCGCCTGCTCGGTCTAACACGCATCTTATGGCACGGGCCGAGCAGCGGGAGAGATCCGCATTTTATACATCCGAACCAAGATGAAGCTGGCGGCCACCACGTGCATAAAAAGCCTGGGCCGTTTCCGAGGCAAGGCAATCTGCATAAGAGGTTCCCTAAAAGTCGAGCTGGGTTGCTGCAAGGCACCTGGACATGCCTAGTTCCATAGTAGGTACAACGGTGTGCCCGTGAGCCAGCTTCCTGTTACGGACAGCTGGGGCATGCTAAGCGCGTCCTCCGTGGAGGCGAGCCGGCGTCCCGTGGTAATCGTGGGCTGGCTGATTGGGCAGGAGTGCGGCCGGGGGGTCCGTCAGTAGCTGATCGATACCAAAAAAAACCAAGATGCCGCGCCCATGTGCGGAATCCGAAGCCGCCCAGTCGACGACAAGCTTTTGGCCGGCCTCGGTACTCCTAGTATGTAAAAGTCAGGTT
The DNA here is from genome assembly GCA_022385595.1 of Xylaria palmicola. Classification (NCBI taxonomy): domain Eukaryota; kingdom Fungi; phylum Ascomycota; class Sordariomycetes; order Xylariales; family Xylariaceae; genus Xylaria; species Xylaria palmicola. The sequence goes on from MU281441.1 coordinate 32,246, forward strand.
TACCGAGCCCAGTTCCGTCATTTTGCCTACGTGTAACTCTAAGCGATGGCTTGGCGACGTTGAGCCCTTCACCAAACCGGGAACGCGCGGGCCTGGGCTACTGCGGGGAGATATATCGATCGCCAAGATATCGTATACCCCGGCGGTGAGCCTATTCGATCAACAACCAAGCTCACCGAGTAAAGTACGCGTAGCAATTCCGGCACGGCAAAACGCAATAAGAGGTTTCGAAGCCTCAGTCGCAAGTCAGTAGCCCAATAAAATTAAACAAGATGAGTTTCGATATACACAACTAAGGATATGACCCAATCAAGTAGTTAAGGTTTATAGACGCGACATCAAGAGATGGACTGTTCTATACTTCTAAGCGAGTATATGCATATATAACCGCAACCACGTATGAATTTAAGTAGTGAACACTAAAATCTTCCTCACATATACTATTTGTACAGCATCGTAGCATTTATCCCAAGCATGCCTAAGTAGGCTGGAGTATTACCAGTCACCTTTAGACGGGCAGCGAGTGGGCGGCGTAGACAGCTTCTCTCACAGAACATATAATGGCTTCGTTCACAAAAGATATGCTTGATTTTTTTCATCGGACCATGTGATTAAGAGGCACCACACATGAATACCACAATTACCACGGTTTCTTAGCTAGCCGTGGGGCTTTGAGACCCCACGTAGCTTCTGTCTACGAAGTCATACACGCCTCGCATTTCAAGTAGATCATTGAGGTGGTGAATTAATCTACTGGCGTATTCTACGTGCTAAAATGATAGGAACCCTATTAACGTTAGATATTACACGATTCTAATGCTTGTACTGGAGTAGGGAGGGAGGTTAGGGGATGCTTACGTAATAAAGGGGAGGGATTTTCTACTGCCTATTGCATATGGCTGAATTTGTTAGTCGTGCTGCTTTTCTATAATACAACATACATGAGTACACAGTTATGATAATAGATGTTAGTAAGATACGATACTTTCTTTCATCATCATTTGATCTCCTATAAGAATACTCTATTAATCTGTATGATATCTTGGAATGCTTGGGCGAAGCTTTCCTCTAAGGGTAGATGATGTAGGTGACTACGCGTAGCTAATTCAAAATAAGATCAATCCTACATCTACCGGTAGACTCTCTCTATCATCATAACTCGCTATGGTATATAACACTTAGTTATCGCAAGGGTCCAGGTGTTCGTTCAAAACATGGTGCTCTAGGTTGAAGTCTAGGTCAAGACGCCGTGACCTGACCTGAGTGGAGGCGAAATTCGAGTTTGTTGGATTCATCCCTACTCGGAGATTGTTAAGCGGATACATAAACAAATACTCTAACATCTGTAACCACATTGTTTCGTATCAGCAACCTTCTTATAGTGATGGATATTTTTAAGGCTTGTATCCTTGGTGTCACGCAAGGGCCTCTACAACCCCTTTGATGCGGTGGCTACTATTCTATCACAAGACCAAATAGGGCCTCTGGCCAGATCTAGCCAATAGGTTGGCTACGAGCTCAGGCAAAGTGAAACTTCCAAGGGTGGGATACAATTGGATGAGATGCGTAGTTACGGGATCTGCCCTCATGCAAGGGAACAACAACAAGGGCTAGGAAGCCAGGAAGTCAGCACTCAGATATCATACCTCAGTGATATATATTCTAATGATGCCGCCCGTCAACCCTCAGCTCGCATTGTCCTCCGTTCCCATACCAGTCCCAGAACCAACTCATCATACCTCAATCAATCGTCATCGTTACTACTGCCGCGAACCGTAAAATGGAAGCCAATTTGGTATTTGCTGAAATACAATTCACTGAGAGACCTGGAATCAATGGCACAAGTCTAACCATTTTCAATCGGCTCAAGTCGATCCTCCAGTCCAGAGACGATGTGACGACGAAGTCCGTCACGCTTGCCATGGATATCCTCACCATGGGTAAGCTGTGGTATGAAAATGACTCGAACATAACTAGCAGTATCTTTTCGGTGGTCCTTGAGATAGGCAAATGCATCCCGCCAGAGCACCCGTGGCAAGATTCTCTAGTTGGCGCGATTTCTCGCCTTCGCGAGCGGGAGTGCAGTTTCCCGCACATGGTAGGTAGCGCATGCTCTAGCAACTCATCGTGGATCCTAGGCTAACAGTGTCCGAACTTCACAGCCTACGCATGGTGCTGAGTTTGCCTGTTTAAATGACGGCATAGAAAAGAGATTGCCTGGTATAGCACCAAACGATCTATCCGCAATCGTAATGTTGAATGCTAATGCCACCCCTTCCAGAGCCCGCTGCAAGACTGGGTGAGAAGACCATGGGTCAATATGCGCGGTGGATAAATCTCAACTCATTCGTGGCGCGTCTCGTGAGCGCTTACCCCGCCCCCGATTGGTGGCACATGATCAAGTATGCTTTTTGGCAATTACGGGTTGCACTTGAAGAGCCCCCAGGAAGAGGAGTAGCTGAGGAATATCGTTTATTGGTGGCATGCGAATGGATATTACACTGTGATGCTTTCCTATATCAAGTCATGTCCGCAGAAACTAACGCCGGCGGATCCGAGTTCGAGTTTCGCACAGGCTCTCTCTGTGCTGCTCCAAGTGCCAGCACCCAGCGATGGAACTTCTGGAAGACACAATTTGCCAACTACTCTGCTGACGCAAAGAAGCTAGGGCTCGGGCCTGACGTTGTCGCACGAATATCGGATGCTCTTAGGAAAATGGAGGCAATTGGAAGCAATTGACCAGGAGTGAGCACTATACGTATGAGTCTTTCTTATTAGCCGATTGAAAAACACTCTAACCCGCTATGGGCTATTAAACTCCGTACGATTGCGTCTGCTCAGTCATCGTAGGCGATCCCTTTCCCGTTTCACCCTCACTTGTAATCAGGCTAGACCGATGTGCTGTGTTGCAGTAGCCTTGGCTTCTTCAAGTCAGAAACATCGAGGCCGGCTAGTTGTGTCGGGGAGTTAGTAGTTGGTATAGCCTCGTCGACGCCGCTCCGCTCGTTGAACCCCGGCTCTTCACGTGCTAGGCGCTGCAGCTGGAGGGTACCGTTGGACGCCCATTCTAGGCGGCTGTATGGGTCGAGTCTAACGTAGCGTTGCAGGAACCGAGCAAGATGCTCAATGGACAAGAATATGGATATAACGAACAGTCCGCCGGCCAACAGGGCCGCGGGGCCCAAGATGCTGAGGGAGATGTGCGATGTGGTTATTATTCTCTACCATGGACAATAGAAAACGCGTTAGTTTGCGGTTCTAGTAGCATTGGGTTCGTGCGCTGAGTGATGTAAGCAAAAATACAGTACCTGACTGTGGCAAAGTTGGATCTCCGCTTTCTTCACAGGTCGTCGAATCCATGTTTCGGGGTACGAGGACGGCAAGCCTGTCGCAACCTCTAGGAATGCCTTGTGCTAGGACACCGGTTCGATATTACGCCCGTATTCCAAGTCGAGTTTCCACTGATCGTTAGGTAGAGGGCTCTAAAAACCCTAGGAAAGACTCCTCCTCGAGAATAGGGACTGCCCGCCTAGCACTGGCACTACTGTGTTGGCGGAAAGAAAATATAAGTACACATCACCACTACTACTTCTTCGTTTGGATATCAGGTCGAACGAACTCGATGGCCTGAGCGGCCCGTTCGCGAACCTGGCCGTAAATGTCCCGGATAGCAACAAATTCATACGGGCGTTAATTGGGCCGGCGGATAATAACATTAACTAAAGATGACAACTCACTCACTCAATAGCCTACGTTAAAGTTGAATCTTAGATATTCAACTTGGATTAGTGAATGATGGAAATATGGCAACGGACTAAGTAGATAAGGCGCAACCTGTGCACAGAAGCTCACTAATTATAGCTAGAACGCCACAAGGTGTGTGATTACCTCCCCCTCTCCCCTTTCATCAGCGTTGGCAGCGGAAAGAAACAAGCAGGAAACGGAAGCCTCGAAAGACGGAAGAAGATGTAACCTCGTACGGGCGACAGCCTCAGGCTCAGATTTCATAGCACGTCACGATCCTCGACATCCGGCCGGTGAGAGTGCCGGGATTTTGTGCATTTTTGTCGCAGATAAATGTGGACACACGCACACTCGTGCCGATCTTGGGCCCCCCGAGATCGACACACGGGAAAACCGCGTTAGATAATTTTGGGGCCCAGAGTTTGTCGAGGATTGGCTCGGGATGTCCTTTTGCTAATTAATATAGATATTCTCTTTCGCGACTTTCCCCCCCTGCAGACTTGGCCGAGTGCCTACTTTAGATGGGCTCTATTTCAGGCAGAGAATTGACTTAGCCAGTGTGGGCCACGGCAAGCTATATCGTGAGTCTTGGCGACGAAGAACTTCCTGCTTATCAATGAACGGGCAGTTCCTGTGACGCATACCCTCGCTCGGATGTATATAATATGTAGATTAACGTCTAGACGTATTATTAGGGGCATCATAGCCTATTTATTATGTATATAAGTCCCGCGCTCGAGCCGTGCCGAGCGGTGATTCTTGGATGCTCATCCCATGTCTCATAAAGTTTCTCACCGGCCCAGGCGGGTTGTGAGGTTTCGTTCTGCTTAGTCCATTATTCACAAGCACCGAGGCCGCCCCGTCGCCCATCTGGATGGGGTTCCTCTACGCTAATTCAACTGTATCGTTCTTAAGACCTGCCCAGAAAAAAAAAACGACTGCGCCAACTGCCTACAGAGGTGACGGCATGCGCCTTACTCCTCCCGTGCCCTGCCCCGGGGGGTCTCTTATATGAAGCCGATATCTACCCAAAACGTAGGTACAATGTGATTACCGATGTCGGAAATGGAAAATCGTGTGTTCGTTTATGACGCGTTCTGTTGAAAGCTGTCGGTGTTATACAATAATCATGTCTGATGTGTGGACGGGGTAGGCCGACGACCAGCCCCTGCTTAATCTTGGTTGACAGTTTGCTATGGAGAAGTCAGCCACCACGTAGCAGGGAGATTGTTGAGCAAGTCCGACTTACCACCAGCCAGTCCATCCCCTCGTTTACACCGCTACCATCGACGGCCGAGCATGCGACAATACTCCAGTTCCGATCCCGCAACTCGCCCAGGCGGAGAGCTTCGGATATCTCACCGGCACCCTTTGCGCCAGGCTGATCTTGCTTGTTGGCGAAGACGAGCAGCGCGGCATCCTTAAGCTCCTCCTCATTCAGCATGGCAGCTAACTCATCTGCAGCAGTTTGAAGGCGCTCGATGTCGGTACTGTCGACGACGAAGATGACGGCGGCGGTATTAGCATAGTAGCACCGCCAGTAGGGCCGGATGGATGTCTGCCCGCCCAAATCCCATACGTCGAAGTTGAGATTTTTGTAGGATACAGATTCTACGTTGAAGCCTATCGTTGGGATGGTTGTGACGACCTCGCCTATCTATAAGCAGTGTCAGCCATCTATGTATGTCGCACAACGGAACGGGAATCCTTCAGGATCACAAACCTTGAGTCTATAGAGTAATGTGGTTTTTCCAGCGTTATCCTACATGGCGATCGCTAGCCGTTAGCGCTGCTAGCGAAAAGGGACGACGAGACGACGAGACAGATGGGAGCCCAAGAACATACCAAGCCCAAGATCAATATCCGAATCTCTTTCTTAGCCCAGATTAGGCCTGACAGCCAGGAAACACTTTGACCCATCCTTTTTTTTTTTTAGATCCGACTGATAACTCGAGCGGGTATCCGAGGAGGTAGAGGTGAGATGAAGGCAGAGCCGCGTGCGCTACCCGAGTATAGCGGTACGGAAATGGTCGACGCAAAGCCTAGACTGGATGGAGCGCGAGGCCGTCGACAGAAAGGGGGGGGCGGGCTATCGATGATGCGACGGTAAGGTACCTACGGCTGACACGTGCAGTCTATCGTCGGTGCCGTCTGCGGAGTGAACGATGCTGTCTGTAGGTACGCAGGACGGCTGCTGCGACGGCTGCTCTGGAGTGCTAGGAAGGGGAAGGGAAGGGAAGGGAATGCGTGTTGCAGTCTGCGCGTGTTGTGTTTTGGTCGAGATCTGACTTTTTGAATGGTTGATTGTTCGTTCGAGGCCCACGTCGAAGAGGCCGCCAGCTCCAGGGATGATTAATTAATCAGTTAACGATTCGGCACTGGACAAGGAGCAAGGACGCGCCGATGCCTTGGCGCCCGTTAAGCATTATGTATTATCCATGGATGGCGCTGCTAGACAGGTCCCCTCCGCCAGCTTAGGTAATGCGAGGTAAGGAATAGCAATCTCCCATGACCCGTGGGTGGGGACGTGGGCACCTTACGTAAGGTACGTAGAGATAGGTACCTCACCTCCCGTTATCTTATCGTTGGGCTACCATGTCATGTGACCTCTCTCCGCCATTCCTGGGTAGTCCCCCACTTTAGAAAACAATCAACCGAGGATTTGCCCACAATCCTCAATCGGGGCTGCAAAACCCTCGCGCAACCAAAATTTCCTGGCCCGCATACCGACTGACCTGCCCGGCTACTCCACCCCCCTTCCCTCCTACTACTCTGATCAGAAGACACCACCAACAACTTTCGACATTTCGATTCGCATCAGCAGTCAAAATGCCGGTACGTAGTCGACGCCTGCCCTGTCCCTCTCGACCAGCGAACCTGCCTCTGTCGCATTGCCAGCAACGCCGGCCCACGATGCCTCCGAGGCTGGTTGGCTGGCCGGTCTGACGACTCGGCGCCTTTGTGACGGCGAGATTGGACACTAGAGCTGACTATGATGTTCGCGACCACAGAGCCACAAGTCTTTCCGGACGAAGCAGAAGCTCGCCAAGGCGCAGAAGCAGAACCGCCCCATTCCTCAATGGATTCGTCTCCGGACCGGAAACACCATTAGGTACGACTAGAAACCCCGGCGTCTGCCCTCTCGTCGCCTCCCAGAAGACCACGTCCATCCCGCACTTGCGTGCCCGACACACGACCACCAGAATCAGACCCGGCAGAACGAAAAGACTAACATGCATCTACAGATACAACGCCAAGAGACGTCACTGGCGCAAGACCCGTCTCGGCATCTAAATGCCGCCTCTCTTGTTCCGCCTACATCAACCACAAGACACTGCCTACCTTGTATCCGCACGAGGACCTACCGTTTCTGCAGCTGCCCATCAATCTCTACGCGCAATGAAGATCCTTTTCGGCGGAGACGAAAGGGAAGAGAGGGCTTGATGCATGAAGCATACTGGCAACGTTCAAATTTTTTTCCTTCGACCGGGCAGATGGACAATGATGAATAAGAAAAGGAAACACCGGTCGATGAAGGGATAGGCAAGGAACTTGTGCGTTGTTGTTGGGCGAATCGGGTTTCTTGAGGGACTTTTCTGTCATTTAAGGTCTGCATGGTACCGGTCACATGGGAAATGAAAACAAGTTGCGAACAAGGCGATGCTCGCGGTTCGAGTTGTGACGTGATTTGCACCCGACCACACTGGTTATCAGGATACTAAAGCCTTTCCCACCACCAACCCACCCTGGACCAACAGCCTCCCGGATTCCTATGAAGTTTGACCAAATAACCTCTCGGTATTGCCTACGCTAGGCTTCAGGTGCGATTGACTCGGCCTCGACCACCCAACAGCCCGATTGACCAGATCAAACACATGAATCCCCAGTCTCAAGCCAACGTGCCCAGAATCTCAAATCGTGGGAAAAGCCTAACATCCCCCCAGTGAAGTAATTACATTCTGTAGCAATCCTCACTCAGGGTAGCCCCAAGCACAAACCCCCAAGAGCCTGTAGGTAGGTAGCCCACTGCCCGATGCCAGCTACAACCGCGTACTACTCCAGAAAAGACGACCGGGAACCGCACACACAGTCTAGAATCAGGATGTGAGTGAAAATCAGAAGACGAGTGAAAATCAGAAGACGAGTGAAAATCAGAAGACGTGGGTAAATCCCAAAATATGTCACTGCCAGAATTCCTAGAAACACCCTTTTAAAAAAAGAATGTCCGAAATACCCGTCTTCTGAGCGTCATCATCTCCTCTTCACAGACTACACGCCCGGTATGGGATGGGGTGGGAGTCCGGTATAGCTGGATAGGTATAGTTATAGTTTCCTAATATACCTAGGGTAGTCCTGCTCAAGATAAAGGGGGGGGGGGGAATCACTCGTACAAATAAGAAACCAGGCTCGTCGAGTTCCTTCCTCCCTATCACTCCAGAGAGCTATGTGAGTCATCCGTCAGGACTACTAGCGGGCATTTCATCCATCTCCCCGTTTCCCGGTGTCCCGGGTATCAGATGTCACGACGGTACCCACGGTGCCGACATTTCGCTATCTAGATAGCACCTCATCGATCTATCTAGGGTAGGCAGGCAGAGACAGATAGGTAGATTGGTACCTCAAGAAATCCTAGGCTTCAGGCTGCCTGCCATCCTCGGGGCGAAGCACTCAACTTTGTGACACGAGGGCATATACACACACATGGGTCGAGCAAAACACGAAGACCAGTTGGATTTGCTAATTTTATTCCCTGCGCAAGACTATGTTGTACGTATCACGCGTACTATGCGTCCTATCGTCGAATTCTATCGTTAGGAAAAACTAGCTGTTGTATTTTGTTGAGGATATACGCAGCTTCGTCGGTCTAGCATCACCTAGAACGACGCTCAACAATACAAAAGGCCTTAGCGTGAATCAGTCCTGTAAACGCCACTTGACCAAAAGACATCACAAATCAACGCCAAACAATGCGCACAATCGGATAGTCGTCATCATCGTTTATGCCTGCAGTGCGAAGTCAGGGCGTGACGTCAAGTATCCCCCTGGCCATCTCTGCGATATCGGCCCAGGTGACATGCAAATTTCGACCAGAGATGATGATGTAATTTCAACCACGGCCACCATATCTTTCGATAAGAAAATGAGTGCTGTAGTGGATATCTTAACGGTCCTCGGCCCACTCGTTCTCGCGTCGGATTTGCTCCTCCTCCTCGGGGGTGAAGTCATTGGTGATGTTGAAAGTCTTGCGGATCTCCTCTGGTGACTTGCCCTTAATCATGTTGGCAACAGTCTTACAGCCCACGTCAAGTAGTGGCTTGATGTCGAGGTAGTTTGAAGCCTAGAGGGGTTGTGCGAGGTCAGATGGCCATGTAGCGAGGATGGAGGCGGGCGCTCGGGAGAGGGCTGGACATACAAGAATGATCTCAAAAAGCATCTCTTGGTCGACCTGCATGAATTTCTGGTCCCACTCATCGATGTCGGTTGTCTTCTTTCGGTTATCGGACTCGTCCTCGTTGGTAGAGGGGGGGTCGTTGCGGTGGTGCTCACACCACTCTATGACCTTGCGAAGCACCGGCTCGGTGACCTTTGCGGAGAGCGCGGGAGAATCAGCAAGGCGCCAAACGAGTCGAGTCGGGGTTGGATGCATGTACGGGGGTGGGCTTACATTGGGGATAGGAACGGTTTCCTTAAGCACGCCGTCTCCTAGATCGTCTAACATGTTCTTGATGAGCATCGATCGCTCGGCCACGACCTTCTCTAAAGCGCGTGTCAGCGAAGGCTCCGCACTCTCGGTGGCACACCACATCAGCACGAAGGCGGACTGCGTCACTGCGTCACTGGCTTACCAACGGTAATGACATGGCCATCGTTGCTCCCCAACGCGATCATGACTGGAGTGTTGTTCTCAGACATTGTGGCGGTCAGCTGGTACGTTATCGGTACGGTGATGGTTGGTTCGAGTCGATGAGTCGAGCGATGGAGATCTGGATGTGAATGGTCAGGATGCTGTCGCTCTACGCAGAAGCAGAAGCAGAAGCAGAAGCAGAAGCAGAAGCAGGAGCAGGAGCGAAATACTGACGGATATCGTAAATGTAGTTGCTGTAGTTGACAGTGTGGGTGGGATGGGAGAGGAGCTGAAAGCGGGATGATGTGGTGATGGGCTGTTGGGTGAGGTTGGTGGGTGAAGGAGGCAAACTATATATACTGGCAGGTAGGTACCTAAGAGGTTAGGTACCTAGCAGGCACACAATCACTGCCTAGATCGATTACTTAGTAGGTACCTTAGGTACTACGCACCGTATTAGCACTGGCCAGGCAGCGGACTACGGACAGTGTGGGTGGGAATGGTCGCAGTGTCGTAAGCGCAAAATGGGAAACTCTACGTAGGTACTTTAGGTAGTTAAGTACTTACTTAAGGTAGGTATGCACCTGCGAAGGTATTTCGAGGCTGAGAGGTGCGCCTGAACCGTGTCGTGTGATCGAGGTCGGTCTTTCAAGCCAGCCAAGGAAAGAGATACTCATGCCTATTGTCTATAGCGACTGCATGGGAAGAAGACCTATCTACCTTTGATGATGATAGGTACATTGGGTACTGGCTGGTACTGCTACTTAGAGGCGGGGCAGAGAAGGGAGACACAGTGCCCATACGTCCTAGGTATACCTACACTATACGTATCACTCACTTAGGTATACACGCAATGGTGACAAACAACCACAGCGGTGTCATAATGAAATGGGAACCACAGGTACATGTGCAGTTGCAAGGTTTCCTGGGGCCAGCAAAGGGGTTTTTTTAAATAGAATAAAAAATGCCACACACGCAGAGGAAGGGATGACGATGCAAGGATCTAGACCGCCAAGATCTGGGGATGGTGTTTGCTCAAGGCGAGTGAATGACTGACTATACCTTAAGTACCTGAGCCCAAGGAGCAAGGCACGTACCGTGAGTACGTCGTCGCCCTGTCCTCGTCCGGACAACATGTCACTTGAAAGGGAATGTGTGCGGGTATTTTAAAGTTGGGCCAGTGTACTGCTGTTGGCTGTGTATGCGGGCTGTTTTGAAGCTGAAATACAACATCGCAGGTAGTTGAATACATAACTATGCCTGAGCCAAAAGCGGAAACCCCTTGAAAACGAAGAGAACCAAGGCTAATCCCGAGTATTAAAGCCCAGCTGGATCCCGTATATGACTGTTGCATCGATAGAGGACCTATCTACCTCCCGAGCCCTTATCACGAGCTTGGCACTGATCTACCTAGTTGTAATGGTCTAGTTAGATAGGGAACTCTCGGTATTCATCAACCATAACAAGACTGGTGAACCTTTATTCTATGCCCGCTCACAGGTTAGATTTGGGGGTAGGCTTTATTATATAAGGTGCACCAAACTTAGGCACGATCTCGTATAGATGATACCCCTCAGGCATGCTAGGCTTGGTACTTATACGGTTCGCTTTCCGGTGAAGCAGTGACCTCCTCTGCCTTTATCTACACCCATCCACCCGCTAAGGGGACGCAGATCAAGTCGTGATGCCGAAGACAACTCTTGCATGATAGTATATATATATGTGGCTATTGTCAGGGTATTATCTCAACAGTGGGTGCCGGTAACCCCCTAGTGAGAGATAGACTGAAATCCTGTGCATATAAAGCTAAGAATCCCCTCTCTCCCAGAGGAGAGGAGGTTCAGGAATCAATGTTATTGAGCCCTTACCCTAACGTTCAACTATACTTCACTCTGGGGAACCTAATTACCTGACAGTTATGTACCTTCAAGCATTTTCTATCAAAGTTTTCACGCACCTTAAGTTAGCACTTATGCATCGGTGACTCTACAAATCACACAACTAAATCATTGCAGTAATAATAATTACGTAGATAAGTATCCTATATATTCTGTACTGTCTAGGTTACTTTGGGCCAAGAAACCCGTGTCGGCCGGCATCCCTCGCTCCTCCCTACCTAACTTTACCTACTTATATAATATCCCTCAGTCCCTCGCCGTGCTCGTTTTCTGGAATGGATGGTTCTGTCAAAAAATGCCAAAAAATTACATATTAGACAGTAGAAGAAGAGAAAAAAAAAGGACCCATCAATCCAGACCAGGGTCCAATGTTACCCGGATTTGTGCTTGCCGTCTGCCAACAGGTGTTTTGCCCTATCTTAGGTAGCCAACCATCTCCCTGCCCACCCACCTACTTGGGCAAGAGAGAGAGAGAGGGTGGTGTCCCGAGGGGTATAAACATGTTGCAGCAAAGCGTCAGTGTACCTTATATCAACAATAGTGGCGTAAGGGTATCAAGAACCATAATAGGAGAGAGCGCGAGACCTGGAAACCCACACCCATGGAATACCCCTTTTCAAGAAGAGCCAAAAAGAACGCAATAAACCCGTATTAAATCACCCAACGGACAGATTAAGGTCCATACCTGCATAACCCACAAAGGACATGACGCGTCCAGCCATGCCCACAGGTAGCTAGCCCATCTCCTCATTATCCCATCCAAACCGGCCAGCTAGCCTCGCCTCGGGCCGGGACGGGGACGGGGGGGCGTGAGGAAAATCGCCCTAGTATTATTCATGCTTCACGCCCCCCTGCATCCGCCGCAGCGCCTCGCGGTGCGCGTCGAGGAGATCGCCCCGCCGCATCATCTCCTCGAACGCGCGCTCCTGGCGCTCCTTCTCCTGGCGCTCCGCCTCCCGCCTCTGCCCCTCCTGCTCGCGCTGCTGTCGCAGCGCGCTCCGCTGCTGGTCGATGGCCCAGCCGATCTCGGCGCTGCTGGGCGACGGTGCCGCCAGCGATATCGACGACGTCGCCCGCAGCATCGGCGTCTCCCGCGTCGCCGGCGCCGGCGACGCCGCGCGCAGATCAGCCGCGACGGACTGCCGGAACCGGGAGAGGCGAGCGTCGCGCTCCGCGGGAGAGGGCCCCGACGCGTGCCGCTGCGGCTGGTGAGAGTCGAAGTGGGACAACTCGGCTGTGATCGTGTGGATGTGCGTGGTGGGGCTCGACGCTACGGGCTGTGCTGCGCTCCACGAAGCGTTTCTTTGAGCTCGACCTCCCGCGGAATTGACCGAGACAATACTGCTTTGTCTGATGAGCGCCTTTCGTTGACTTAGGGGTATGTCATCGGCATCTTCGATTGTCAAAGGAGGCGGCGCCGGGGCCGCAGCATAGGGGTATGGAGAAGCCATCTGACTGGCCGGTCTCGGTATGTATGTGGTATTTTCCTGGATTGGCGGAGTAGTAAACAGCTGTGACTGGGACTTGTTGCGCAGGAACATCTCGCGCTTTCCGAGAAGCGTCTGCGTGCTGGTATAAGGTACTACACCTCGCAAGGGCGCGGGTTCAGTGGGTGACGGCGGGGTGGAGTTTGGCGTGGAGCTATCATCATCATCTAACCCAACTGGCTGGTCGACGGGGAGAGCCTCGCTTATACTCTCTTCCTGAATCGGCTGATTGTACACCTCACTTGACTTCCGGCGTCCTTTATTCCTGAAACTATGTCCCGCCTGTGGCGAATTCGAAGGCGTGGGCTTCGTTTGACTCGATTGGGCACCGACGTCTGAACTTGCGTTGGTGAGGATAGCGAGGGTAGCTGGGATATGTGCCTTCGGCGGAGAAGGGTAAGAAGATGTCCGTGAAATGGAGTGATACGCACGTGAGGGCAGATGTGATGTGCTTGAAGATGATCGTATTATAACTGCCGGTGGAGCGTCACTATCAGCCGTCCGCTGGAGTTCTTCAACATCAACCGGCACAGCGGCCTCGGTCTTTGGCTTTTCCTCATCAGCCGGCTGGCTCAGATATTCATCCAGCTGCAGTTGTTCCAGCAGAGGCGCTTCTGCTGTGCTCAAGTGCTTCGCCCATTCGTTGGTCCTGTAGGATAATGCCACACGGGGCAGGGCGGAAGGTAGACGGTCTTTAGTGAGGCTCATACTCGTTGAACTGTCCGAGGGAGCCAATGATTTCGGGGGTGGAGAGTTTTCAGAAGCCGCTTCGGCAGTCGTATCGGTCGGATTGCTGTTCTCGTTGCTACTTTCTGTCTTTCTAGTGCTCTGATTGAGGCTGCTTCGTTTTGACAAGTCGCCAGTGGACGAGTTCACAATAGAAGGGTCAAGAATGTCTGTCCCGACTGTCTCAGCTGATGAGGTAGGCCGAGTAGTAAGGTTCCATCCGGATGTCGGGGGCTTCAACTTCAACTCGCTATCCTCTTTATCTTGGGCGGTAGGGTCAGTCTCCGTGTTATCCTCACCGAAATGGACCGTAACTGTAGGTATGGACATTCGCTCCGCGCCGTCTTTTATGAAATAATCGTAGGCCTCTCCGTCTTGGCTTAAACCATCAATGGTGGCAGCAACGGATAGGTCGTCACTATGACGTTTTGAGTTTTCGACGAGTTCTTCGGTGCTCCCTGCCCATCCCTGCGGCTGCTGCATCACAAACTCTCCACTCCTTCGTTTCGAAGCTTTGGAATGAGAGCCTCTCGGAGAGAGACTTTGCAGGAGGTTACCAGAGCCAGTTGACAGTCGATTAGCTAATGACATCCTCGAGGGCTTCTTGCTGAGAACATAGTCACCGTCATCTTCGCCAGCATAAGCAGCAATTGATGAACGACTATCGTCTCCCTCCAATTCGACTGGGATTTTGAAAGGAAGGGGAGTAATCTCAGGCCCAGGCGGCTTCGGAATTGCCTGTGGGACTGGGGGAGATACGAGTGAGCTTGGCCGCGCTTCACCATCACCATTGACAAGCCACACCTTTTCACTCGGGCCCGGTACTGGAGCCTTGTCCTCGGGTTTGGCTGGCCCGTCATCCCTCGCAACTCTAATGGTCACCTTGCCATCATCCTCCTGATTCGTCACAATTAGGCCATCGGCAGACTTGACCGCGTCCAAGGAGCTCGTAAAATCGAGCTGCGGAAGCTCAGACATCTCAATGTCATTCGTGTTCGATGATTCTTGCCGATCAACCGTTTGGCTGACGCGATCCTTCTTCTCATCATCCACATCCTCTACTCCCGAGTCTCCCGACCCAACTGAGCTTCGTGACGGTTGATTGCCGTAGACCGTCTCCCATTGTTGTCGCTCCCTTGCGTTCTGTGCCTCGATCTGTAACCCAATATTTGCCTCTTCTTCCTCACGCTTCCGTTGCGCCTCGGCTTCCTCCTCAGCTTTCTTAGCCCGATGCTCTTGAACAACCCTCCAGAGCTTCAGCTGAGAAATGATGCCAACAATTGTGAACACCACTGTGGTTGCAATCTCGACGCGGATACCCTTCGTCAAAGGATAGGTAACTGCGGCGTATGGAAAAAGCCCCTTGTTCAAATCCCAAATGTAGGCCCAGAATTCTTTCAATCCAGCCTTGCTAAAGCAATCAATGCCCATGACTGTCACGGTCCCGCCAGCAAATGACATTAGACCCATTAGGGCGTACGGTCTGGTATAGTGGCTAAAGTAGAATGCATAGCTGCCAATCGAGAAGGCGGTGATAAAAATGGCTTTCGCTGGCATCGAAGGGAGTAAGCCACCAGGCTTGAGAGTTAATAACCACATGGATAAGCAGAACCCTCCCAAGAGACAACCTAAGCCTTCTGTGATCTCGTGAAATACCGTGGCGACGCCACCGAGTATAAGACCAGCCACAACGGCTGCGACTACATATGCTCCTTCGATGGCGGCTGGCACAGGCGGCGTCATTACATATACGATCAAAACCGTGACACTAAGACCCGAAAGAAACGCCGCGGAGAAGAACGTATGTAGCCACGCATTTTTTATGCCAATTAGGGTGTAGGTGGCGCCACAGATCAGAAGAATAGCGCCGGCGATTCCCCATCCTGGTGTGAGTCTGGGCTGTATAGGTAACTGGCCATCTGGAATGGGATCTGGGACAATTGCATCATAGTTAGCACTCTATAAATAAGTACGACACAGATATGTATGCGTAACTGACTGGGCGTCGCCAACGAGCTCCTGTTGTCAGGACTGTTACCATTAATTGGCGTGGCAAAAACAGTCGCGGATGTGGAAACAACCGTAGCTGTCCCATCACCCGTGGGCCGCCGTGTCGACCTCGTCCCATCTGTCACCTCGGGCGAGGCCTCGTCGTCCCCCGCCTCGTTTCCTGCCGTCGTCGGTGTCGGCTCTACTCTGACTGAAGATACAGTATCCTCCCTTCCTGACAACTGGAGAGGCCCTGCTACCACGCCATGGAGACGTAGGAGCAGGAAGAGCAAGGCCCAGATTCGAGTCCATCGTGGAGTCATGACGCCGGCCAGAATTGAGTCAATGCCTGGTCAATGAAATAAAAGTCGGGTTGCCTTGTATAAATAGAAACAACTTTTGATAGTGGCGAGACTCTAATACCTAGCCATTACACTGGAAACAAGGCATCCCCAAGGCGTTGTTCAATGACGGCAAGCTCCTAGTATCGGACTAGCAAAGCTCTCCAGGTAGATAGGGGAACAGGAGTGGCAGGATAAGGAGAGCCCCGTTCCTGCTACAGCGAGAGAAACTGCTGCTTCGGACCGTCGACGTCGTAGGAAGGCGAAGAATCCTGAGGCCAGCCGGGCAGGTAGCAGTCGGGACCGGCAACAGGCAGGAGACGGTGGCTAATGGGAAGTGAACGAGGGACGTAGACAGCGAATTGAGCGGTCTAGAGAGAAGGAAAACCGCCGGTAGGGCCCGGCAGCGAGGGCTGTGTTATTGGCTGCAGTGTGACCGACGGGGATCATCAAACGTTCCAGTGGGAAAGGTAGGAGGGAGATCAGACAACGCCCAGGAACCGATTGCTCGAACCAAGAACCCGCCTCTACTATGGCGTTCGCGCAGAGAAGCTCGGGATGAACCCGTGGGAAGATCGATTCCGAGATCGAGGGGACAATAGTGCCGACGGTATAGTCGGGGAAGCCTCCAGCAAGATCTCGAGATGAGCCGGACCCATGTACGCTCTCGAGGATCACCACCAAACTGTCGAGCTCAGGACTGACCGAGTGCGTGAGCGACTGGCTTCGCGGCTTGCTTTTGCTCGCTTGCGCATGTAGCGCTCTTTGTAATGTTAGTCATCTGTGCGTTTATCTGTGCATTCAGCCACTGGCAGCCAGCTACCTGGAACTTGGGCGGTGGTGCCTTGGCACGTCCCCAAGACGTCCTCCTCTCCCGCATCTGCTCGTGCCACATCGCGAGAGCTGCTGGCTGGTGGAGTGACAAGTGATGACGCACCCAGCGAGTGAGCGAGTGTGTGCCGAATGCAGGATCCTGGTTGGATCGTGGGAGATTACCAGCGGTGCTGGCTGCATGCTATTGGACAGGGCTGGGCTGGGCAGGCTGAACGGTCTGGATGCAGACTAGACGCCCGAAGAAAACGGACCGGGGTGCCTGCGGTTCTAGCGATGTCTGGATAGTGTGCCCTCAGCATGCTTGGTTCCTTGGGTGCCGGACGCATGGCTCTCAGCATTCTTGCGCTTGTTCTGTCAGGGCAGCCAGCCAGACAGATGGACAGATGGACAGATGCGGCCTGCCCAAGGAAGCCAAGCCAGGGGACAGTGGGACCATGGGCCGCCGCTAGTTAGCCAGCTAGCCGGACACCCGATCTAGGGCCTCCCCACAGGGCCAGCCCCTGCCGGATTGGGCAATCCTGTCGCCTGTGCGTGATGTGATTGGCGGCCGGCTTGTCGTCATTAAAGCCCCTGTCTCGCTAGCCAGGACGAGAACATCAGTTGTGGTGCAGATCTGCGTACGCGCACACTCCTTGTTGTCGTATACTCACTCCGCTGTAGCTGCAATACAGCTGCACGCGCGCCACCATGGCTTGGGACGTTATACTTTTTTTTATTTATTTCCCGAACACATCCATCATTTGTGATGGCCTGAGGGCCGTGTCCAGCCAAAATGACGCGAAAGAGTCTGATCGTCGCGGCCAGATTACCCACCAGCCCCCGGTCAAGCATGGCGCACATACGGATACAGCCTACTAGGTACTTAATGTACTACAGCCTGTGTGTTGCTGGTAGGTATAACCGCAGTCCCCGGCTCGGGACAACCCTCTTCGTCTCTCTCCTCTATATCGCGGTCAGCCGCGTCAAGCAATCAATCACATCTCACCTGCGTCGATGTTCCGTCATGTTCCCGTCTATGTGCGGCGATCCGCCTCTCGCATTCACGATCCCATCATCTTGCATTGCTTTATTGGCCCGATCCCGTCTTGGTGTGTGTATCCCATATAATACGGGGTATACGGGGTGGCACCCCCCAAGACGCGGTGCCGGCGCGACTTTAGCATGGGAGCTCCCAAGTGGCTAGCTGCATACACCAACCCTGTTTTGTATCGTATGCCATCAGGTTTTTTTTATTGGGGGGGAAAAGACCTTGACGGTAAATAAGTAAACAATAAATACGATAAAAATGTCACGAGGAGCCTCGCAAGTTGACTGGTTGCGGTTTACGTGGTTCAATCTATACCTGACGTGGGTTTCAGCGCGTCTCCCTCTGGTCGAGATAGGTCTAGTGGGCGACAACGCATTGGTCTACTGCTTGGGGCTGATCGTGTACAAACGTACGCACGTACCGTTGCTTTTGCAGCTAACAGCGGTAGTCATCCCGAATAACGTCTGCCTCTTGCATGCCTAAGTTCCATCGCAACCGTCAGCCTGCTTTCGGCGAGGGCGTTGCGAGAAAACGATTCTCCAGCACGAAATTGCGTGAAATTTCCAAACCCCCCCCCCCTTCCCCCCCCTTCCCCCCCCTCTCCAACAACGCGAGATTTCCCGTTCCTACACTTGGTTAAAGACTGACCTGACTGGTGGGCTGACCATCACCCTACCAATACCTTGTTTTTCTTTATGGATGCAAATTACTCTAACGCAGGCTAATCATTAGTTCCAGGGCACGAGGGGAGGATCCCTACCTCCCCGTCCCAGCTCTCCAGGCACCCTAGTTCCTACCTAGTCGCCCCCCACTAACCGCACTGGTTTAGCTCCCACACTCCGCGTTGCCGTTCCCGCCCCACCATTACAGCACATGCTACCTAGGTACATTGTATTAGTCGCATCTCGCCGACCTATCCAGAATATTGAGCATCTCGTCTCCAACAAGGCCCATGCCGAGAGAGTAGCTCTTGAGCAGAAGCGTGGCAAAAGGGGGCCAAGATACGTACGTATCACTAGAGTTGCATTGCAGTATTTCGTAACCAGGTTTCAAGAAAGAAAAAAACACCCCGTAACCATCCGGAGACTCCCCCTCTCGCTTCCCCTACGCCCCCCTAACTTGCCTGTCACTCTCAATCTTTTCAGCTGGGACGGCGGCAACGGGCAAGGGGGGACTCGAGTCGTGTCCGACGGGATGAAACCACCGGCACACCGAACTCTGGAATCTCGTATAAAAAAACTTCGCGACGCAACTTCCAACATGACGCCGTGTAACGCCGGGCTCACACAGGACAATCGGTTTCCTTCGACAGCAAGTCCGAGCCTCTCGCGAGGTCGTCGTGTGTGCACGGCATAAAATCGCCTATTACATAGGTTACTTACTCCTACCCCGGCGAGTTCGAGGAACCAACAGCCCTTTTCTGGGAACTACGAAAACGGCATCTTGCATTCCTGTTGTGCTGCCTTTTTTTTTGTCGTATTCCATCTACCTAGGTATATGTACCTGCCCAAGGTCGTTCGTCCCCTCGACCTCCTTCGAAAGCCTTTTGCCGACGTGTTCGGCCTGGTCTTCCTAGAACAATACGCTGTAGCACCTATACACCGCGCCAATGTTTTATAAACGACCTAGGCAAGGCAGGCAGGGTCCGTAAAATTCTATCGGCCCTTCACATACTCCACTTCCGACCCCCATGTATCAATGTTGGCCTCAACCCACCGACTTCTCAGTGTTACTCGTCCAGCCTGGTGTCCTATACGGAGCTTCTATCTTAACAAGATGAAAACAAGGGCGACAGCTACCATATATACACCCCCCACCTACTCTGGGCATCCGAAAAGAAGACACTGGTATTAATAGCGCAGGCGAATACATAGTTATTAGTACTTGGACGACTAACACTAGGTATTGCAACATCTTCAAACACTGTCCTCCATTTTCTAAGACAGCAAACCCAGCAGATAAGATAGTTAACAATTAGTTTGTAAATTTAAAATGATCTAGTAGTACAGTAGAGATGCCATCAAAGGAACTATAGCCGAGCCGATACGCCTTTGTGCGCCATGGCGCAAGACACAGAGCAGGGCTGAGAAAGGTCCTGAGACATCGGGGTCATCTGCCCTCTTCTTCCCCGCCAAAGAGAGATCGAATAGAATCACGGTAACGTACGCACGTAGTCATTCAGCGGGGTTTTTGGCTCACTCGTTCATTTCATTCATTTCCGAATATCTGTCGTGCACAGAAAAGGTGTATCCGTCACCCAGACCGCCTAACCACGCCAACGCCACCAAAAAAAAATATGTCATACTAGAAAAAAACCCTTACTCCGTATAGTAATACCAAGTCGAACAACCACTGAAGCTAGAAATAATCCCTAGTGTCTCCCACCTGGGTAGGTTAGGTAATTTTCTCGGTCTCGTACTGCTTGCTCATGGCAAAGACAGTGAATATAGCGCCTTTCACTTCCGAGACACCCGCGCAGGTACGCGGTCTGCGCCGCCGCCGCCCTTGCCCTGTGCGGCCGACCTGCCGCCGCCCCGTAGTAGGGGGCGACGAGCCATCTCGGGCGCCGTCGCTGTCGCTGTCGCCGTCTGCCTCTTCTTCCAGTGGAAGACGGTGGAGGCGGTCCGGAACGGGAACGTCAGCACCGCGCCCACCGCCTGCACGGGCAGCATGGCCACGGCGACCACCCGGCCGGCGAACCAGCCCGTGAGTCCCCACTGCGAGTAGCTGTTCTTGGCGGCCACCGCGGCGAGCGCGATGGCGTCGTTGAGGCGGTTCTCGACGTAGTCGATCTTGCTGTCGGTCTGGCCGGCCAGGAGGGTGAGCCTCTTCTCGTACCGGCGCATGGCGCGGTTCAGGGCCTCGAGTTCCGGCTGGGCCGTCCTGCGGAACTCCCTCCCCACGGCGGACTCGATCACTCTCTGCGGCACTTCGGGCTGGACGCTCGGTCTCGTGGGTGTTTCTTTGGGGGCCCCCCGCGTCTCGAGCTCGTCCAGCCGGTCGTACAACGCCCGTATCTGGTCGTTGGTGACGAGCTTTTGAGTGTACGGGTTCTGTGCGACGATGGACTGTACGTATAGTGTGCGCTTTTGGAGCATCCGGATTAAATGAGAAATGGGGCGCACCTCGGCGGCGCAGAGGAAGATTGTGAGATTATAGTCGGACACCAGACCCTCGGATGGTCGTGACAATTGCCCCCTGATGGTGTGGAGTAGATAGGCACCCAGCATTGGGAAAACAAAACACCATACCAAAGCTATTATCTCGTGGACGTAAAGCTCCTTGACCGCTGCCCTCTGCCGCGACTCCCATTTCGCGCTTCTGCCAGCCGGATGGCCCTTAGCCTTCACCTCAGTCTCCTTCTCTTTTCCCTTTTCTTCGGGTACATCTTCTAGTTCCGTGGGGCTCGGGGCGGATGGCGACTCCAGGTCGCTATCGGATTCGAAAACCGAGTCCGACAAGATCTCGTCCTGTATGAGGCGGACCTGCTGGGCGGAATGGTACCAATCCCATGGTTGCGTTACTGACCAATGGAGAAAGACTGCGGCCAAGCTGAGAAGTATGAGGTCGGTAAAGAAAGAAGCGCCGTTTTCGAAGAAGACACCGGCTACAGCAGGTAGCAGGGCGAGCGTAAGAGGGATGTAAACGAAGGGCGACTTCTGTTCTTCCATGACATTGGATTTACTCGGGTTGAGCAGTTCGTCGGCGCTCGTCTCCAGGTAGTCGGAGTAGGTCGAGCTGCGTCTGCGGAGGTTGGCAAAGGCGTTGTGGTCTACAGCGGGCGGCGGGTTGGACACGTTGGAACGGCGGCGCAGCAGAGAGGGTTGGCCGAGGGTAGCTGCGCGTCGAAACCCAAAGCCCGCCGGCGGCGCGCCGTCACTACTCGGGGACGGAACGTCGGGGGCCGGGTTGCCGGAACGGACGGTTGTCGTAGAGGCCGGCGCGCGGCCCTCATCGGCCATGGCTGATGACTAGACGGAGAGGAGCAGCATAAGGCCACACGTTGGCCATTAATCCTTCATGCGGATATCGCAGGCTTGGGCCCGAGCAGCGAACTATGAGTGACGTGGGCGCTGCACGTGCGCAAGGTCGGTTGCGGGAGCGGGAACGGGAGCGGGGATGCGAGCGCCGTACGCATTAAGCTCCGAATTGGCGAATGCGTGACATACGACAGCGTCAGACCGTCGCGTGCGTGAGCGAGGCGAGGACTCGAGCAGGGAGGCTGGGTCTTTGGCATGCACAGGGCAGGGATGGGAGCAATTGGAGGAGGAGTGAGACAAGGGAGGTCTGACTGCGACGGACACCAGCTGGATGGGCGACGACGGAGGCAGAGCACAGGCAATGCGGTGCATCGACAAGTGATGACCAAATTGTCAGCCTTCGGTCCAAACAAAGCACCGGGAGAGCCCAGTCAGCCGTGTGCCATGGGCTTCCACTACGTCACCGCGCGGTAGCAGCCATGCCGAGTAAGCACGTCAGCGGGGTTTTAGCGTGCAGGACCGCCGGGACCACTAGCCTGGGGTGCCTAAGGTACGTTACCTAAGTGCCTAGAAGAGGAAAGAAAGCAATGATTGACGGAGAGAATAGCCGACCTCGATACTTTAGTTGACAGGTCAGTAACTCCCGAGGCATGATACAATCGAAAAGCCTCCATCAACCCCTTTGCATGGGGTATTGTTGTGCATTAAGCACCCATACCTAAGGAACTAGGTGCAGGGCTTAGCAATATGTACGTGGTCCGATCCTCTCTATCTAGAAGTACCATACATATTTCTACGCAACGTTAGAATCACGGCTCTCACGATACTATGTAGGCTATATTAGGTACCTGTGTGCCTCCACTTGGACTACGTAGCCGAGCTGTAGCGAGGCTACCTATAACGACGTGCGGGCCTCCGACCGAACACCTCTCTCAGTTGGGTCGTTCGAGACATACATGTGTTAAGACATATGGCTCGCCACTTTGGAGGAGGTAGAATCGAGGCGCCCCCAATTCGCATGACCACCGCCGTACGATCCTCCCGTCTCCTATATGGACATGGTAAGGCATATTAGGCCTCAATGAGGTGGCGGCAGGGTGCCTCATATGGCCGGTCGGAACGACGAGGTTTATTATGGATAGAAGCAGAGTTTGTGTGAGCGGCCCACAAACAAAAGCAGACCCCCATCAACTTACCAGTGCTAGCAACTAGCCAGCCCGTCTGCAGCCTTTCGTCAGCCTTTAGACAACGGCTGGCCCTCGTCGTCTGCTCTCCCCCAAATCCAACACATTGACACAGACAGAGACACAGACACAGACACAGACACGGCCATGGTCAAACACGGCCGGCTGCCATATTGTGTCAGCCCCGCGGGATCAACGGAGGAATCTTGTGAACCATGATACACACAAGTCGCAGCTGATGCTCGGTACCACAGTCCACGGTCGCGGACGAATGACGGGGAGAGACGAGACGGGCTGGCCGTGCAAGCAAAGCTGAGCTCAGCGGCAAAAAATAGGAAATATTGGTGGCTATATTGGCCTCGTTGCGCGGGCAGTGAGGAGGATGGGCGATGATGACTCTCCAATGGGGGCGAGAATAAGCAGGATGCAACGGCGATTGGTCCCGATGCCGGACACTCGCACGGCCCATCCACTTGGGTCGCGGGTGAGGGCAATGCAGGTCCGACAAGGTGGCCCACTGATCCCAGGTGATCCCAGCAGGGGGGGAAAAAAAGGGACAGGGGCGGGTTACAAACCAGCGCCCCGATGCGGCATAGCGCCCACTTTGGGCTCTCGGAGCGAGCCATGCTGGGCTGCCCATCACGCGCAGCAGCAGGCAAGAATCCTGCTGCGAAATAAAATAATTTAAAGCTGGATTATTACGGCCGTGCATCTGTGTGACGCTGCGTTGGCCGCTCTACCGCCATCCCGGTTGACAGGCCGCCTGTCAGGCACGATGACGAAAGCCTGGGCAGTTCTGGAGAGCTCCTATACGGAGTAACTAGGTACTTCAAGTAATAATGTGAAGGGGAAGGGGTCCTTGAGGCTGTCTTATCCTATGCTGAGTGGTGAGAGGTGGCCATGGGGGTCGCGTATTTTTATCTCACCCTTTCCCCATACATATCTGCAAATGATGCCCACCGACGGCATCTACTCACCTTCTTCATACCCGTAGCTTTTTTTTCTCGCCCGGGGGTGAAGACGTCTGGCCACGCCCATCCTCCCAAATTGCCATCTGCTTCGGACACGTGCCTATACACAAGGCTTCAAGACCTATTTCTCCCCTGTGTTTCTATCTAGTGCCTTCTAGTGCCTTAGAGTCTAGACTTATCCACCCGATGCGGCCGTAACACGCTCACTCACTGTCTAATTATTAAAATAACGATAACGAAGACCCATCTCGAGGCCAACGAAAATTTCGCCAATCAACCTGACCAACAGAATTGGCACGAGAAGCAGGAAACGCCCGTCCGCCAACCGCCTCATCTCTCTTGGAACTCACTTCTATTGGCACCACGAGACAGCTGGCGTGTTGGCAGAGCAGCGCACTTTTATGTCTGCACGGTTATAGCCTGGTGCAGGAGGTTGTGGTAGCTGCTGCCACTGGTCGGGGCCGGGTACCTCGGTCGCTGGATCGGCGCTCCGCCAACTGTGGACAGCGGTGCGCCAGCTGACGCCAGATAAGGGCGGCGGCAATGCATGCGCTGGAGCTGCTAATCCCAGCTTGCATGAACTTAGCCAATCTCCTTCCGTCTCCCCTGAACGCCGCCAGCGCCAACGCCGACTTCCCTGGTTCCCCGTCACAACGAGACGGCCTGTCGCACCGCAACCATTGCACGGCGCGACGGCGACACCGTAACATTGACGAAAACGTAATTTCGACTCCCACTGCACAGCGGATCGTGCTCGACAGCAGTATCGCACGTGCAGCCGTCGCGGCGGCTTTGGTTGCTAGTCCGTCTTCCCAACGGCTTCACACGCCACAGCCCGACCCAAGCATTCCGTACCGGCCGCCGTAGCATCGTCAGCCGACAAAGGAGACGGGGGAGACAAAGGAGGCGCCGCAGACGAGACAAATGACACCCAGTTACCACCCCAGCAGCTAGACTATCCGGCCAATTCACATCCCAACGCCGGCCCTACTACGGAAGCGCCTGGCGTCCGCCCGACACGCCCGCGACGACACCAAGCGCAACCGAGTACTTCAGCATCGGGGCTCGTCCAACCGAACCGCCTTCTATCGCCACCTTTTCGCACCCGAGCTGCTGCTTATGACGCAGATAGTGACTTGCTTCGGCGTATAGGCAACCCTGGCCGTCTTTGGAATCCTGCTAATTCCACCCCGAGACTTCCCCCAGCAATATACACCCGGCCCATTCGAACCCCCCGGAAGAGGCGTCCCTCAACACCCCTGCCCCCGTCCATTCCGTTCAGTCATCCTACTCTTGACGACAACCGTCTCCCGGATGATCAAGTTGCCACAGGCGCAGGCGATTATCCGCTCTTAACGCTTCCTGAACAGAGGCAAAGCCGTCATCCCACACCTACTCGCACAAGCTTCCAGGTTGACGGGCGACTAAACGAAGGAAAACGGATTAGTATTCCCAGCGCAGTCCGCCATTCTTACGACACCAAGCGGACACTCGACGCACCATCGGACATAGATCCCGAACCTGGACCAGTGAACCCTAAATCCAAGGGCAATTCGATTGCCAGCAGTTTTCCCAGAAGGGGTCAAAGTGTGACGAATAAAGGCCGGAGCCAAGCCGTCAGTTTCGGTCTTATACCTACCCAAAGCACAGATCAGTCAGCGGTGCGGATTGATAAAGGGAAAGGCAAGGCGGTTATGCCGTTGGCGCAAGATGATCATTCTCCGAGGGGGCCCTCCACCGACCTAGAGCGAGGGCCCGCTGTGCTCGGCCAGCAACAAAACCGATCAAACGCATCCTTGCCCATCGGGATCGGCTCGGCCATTTCTAGCAACTCTTCAATCATTGGAGATCCCGATCAACCGGGCCTGGGCGATGAATGGGGCCCCCAGCATCCTTGCTTCCCACATCTAAATCCCTACGTACCCACAGACTCAACCGAGTATCGGACGACGCGCATCATTCGCGTTCGACGGGATTGGCTGATTGCTGGTGACTTAGCCCCTACCTTCTCTAATATGTACCCCGAGATCCTAGACCCCGCTGGCATATCAGAACAAGAGTTTCGCCGAGTCATAGAGAAACTCAACGGGTCTCTTATACCTATCTTCAACCCATATAGTTGGAGGAATATCCTCGATGGTGTCCTCGGTGTGCTCTCTGCGTGGATCTGGGAAGATCTTGGCGTCACCAATATCAAGACGAAATTAAACGATCTGGAAAAATGGATTGACAAGTGGAACATGGAGATGGAGAAGACAGTAGGCTCAGAAGACGGCGCTATTGCTCCCAAGATCATCTCATTGAGGCGCACAGGTTATATGAGTGTAAGATAATGTCAATTCCAGACTCCCTCTTCGGTATTATGCTAATACATAAACAGCTCGACTTCCAGATCCCGAATCCTGAGGTTTCGATATCAAACAGTGAACCAGCCTCCAGATCCGGCCCGCCTTTACCTGAACCCGTTGCTTCAACCGCAACATAGCGGTTGGGCTTTTCGTCCCTCCTTTTACTCTTCGCCCCTGTTCTCACTTCATTTTTAACGTTCCACCTTCACATTTGCTTTTCTCTGGAGGGCTGTATGATGAATCACGATGATACCCCCATAGTCTAGTCCATAATCAATTGGACATAATCTTACGTACTGCACACAAAGTACTCGAGCCCCACACTTCTTTATTCTTCTTATTATTCTTATTCATTTATATTTTTTTTTTGTGTTCACAGGACTGTAAGCATGTCCGGGCGTTTTACAGATTCGTCCCTATATAATGTACTTGTATTCACGCCATCAAAGGCCTGCGAAGGCGCCGTTTGTAACTCGGTTGGACGCTGCGCCGACTCGGCGCGGAAGAGAAAATGAACGAAGAAGAGAAGGAACAAATAGAAATATACTCCCATTTGGAATAGCATTTAAAAAAACAAAAAGCTATTGCGAAAACTCGTTACACCAAGAAATAATTGAGTCGTTGCTCGTTAATCAACGGCCCCTTGGCGCTGCTATTTGCGCTTCCAAACCTTGAATATTTCGCAAGCTTTGTTTCTTGTCATTTTTTTTACTTCGGATAGCCCGGTCGAAAAATGTTCGCTTTGGCTCGATGTTGGTCTCTACTAACTGTGCTTTTCTTTGACCTCGACTGAGACGATGTTTAATTAAGCTTCTTATTTAACCACCAGTAAAAGAGAGCGCCTTTAAGTACATACCGTGGATTCACGCGAGATGGAAGCGAGCCTCGGGGCCGACCCAAAAAGTCGTCACAATGCCGATTCAGGGCATGCCTTCATTTCGACCTCAGCGCAAAGTGTACGGACCCCCCTGCCTGCCTGATCAACAGCGCCACACGCCGGTAGAAACAGTGCGCCATGTCGTGCCCGTCGAGTAGTACTGTAGCACGCCGCTCGTCCCACATCTCGCAACGCTACATCCCACGCTCCGTCCGTCCCACCCATCGCAGACTGCTGGCCTCACAAGGGCGGCGCGAGATCGCGGGGTCACTGGCTTGTATTAGTGTCGCCGGTCCATAGCTTGCTCGCTCGCCCGCGAGCCAGCGATGTTCGCTGCGGACGGCCAGCAAACGCGAGTGAGTGAGTGCCTGCCCCTTGCTTGCCTGGCGCGGATCTAGATAGGCTCCCGTGGAATGTGGCGTTCGCGTGATGCGCGCCCCAGGCCTCTTCTGCACGTCAATTGCCGTCGAGGTACGTAAGCCTTTGCATCGTAGAGATAGGTAGTCCGTCCCCACCCAGCTACGTCAACTTGCTTCTTCTTCAGCCTATCTTGCATTATTCGCGGATATTGGCGCTGGCCATTTATTACTCGGGTTTCGGCACGTAACAGCGAATAAAACTCTTCAGCTTGATGGCAGAGTTAAGAAGTATCGACTTCTTTTCACACACAGGGCTGAGTCGGTAGTCATACGCTCCTTATTGGAATTTTAGGGCTCAAGGCGCCTATAGAATTGGCCGCAACCAGGAAGATTGCGCTTACAGTTTGTAAATGTAAATTGTCGATATACGGTGGGAGAGTCCTTGTGTTGTTAGTTATGTAAGCCATGACTCGTCGACGAGTAGAGTTACAGCGACGGCTACCGCCGGTACCCGGATCAGCACAGGAGAGCCCAATAATAAAATTTACAATGTATACTCTCACATGGTCTCGAAGCTGTCGGCGTAGGCTCGACGCACTGCATGGGTTACGCATGACAGTTCGGGTCATTCTGCGTGCTTCCCCACTTGAGCGATTGGGAAGCTTAGGTGCGAGCAGGTTCTTTTAGTCCCAGTCAAAGCGATAGGATCTAGATAGGTGTATACGGCACCTATGCAGTTACCGGCTCGCAGAACGTGGTGATTCCCTGCAAAGTTCTTTTTATATGCGTAAGTTACTCTTATATTACAGTAGAGGTAACTGCAGTATTATGTGACTACTTGCTTACTTGCAGCACGAAACGAAGAATAGAAAGTGGCGACCATGATCATCACCATCTCATCCTTTATAAACAATCAAAGAATAAGCTAGCTCTATCTTGAGTTCACATTGTCTCTACCCAGCTCTCTATATATTTCGCATCAACTACAACATCGCAGCAATGGATCTGCTCATAGTCCCCCAACATCTACCCTCGCCGACTCACGAGGTAATCGTGGTACTTGAAGAAGTGCATCTAGCTGTTGACCAAATCGACACAAGTCCGCTGTCTCATGAGATTATCTCATATCACCGCATCGCAGAAGCAGATGAGATACGCCGCCGTATACAGTGTGCCAGCATCGTCATTGCGACCCAAGCTTTCATCACGGCCAAAAGCTTAGGCGAGGCGCCATATTTGTATGTCCCGTATCCGCCTGGGCGAGCCGATGCACAGTGGTCATTGGAACTCTGCTAACCCATCAAAGGAAATGTATCATTACGCCAACTACTGGCATGAACCACATCGACCTGGACGAATGCAGGCGTCGCGGCATCAGGGTAGCGAACTGTGCTGGGTCGACATCGCCGGCGGTCGCCGAGCATGCCCTGAGTCTCGTAAGCTAGATCGACGGAAGAATGGCAAAAATCACTGCTAACTCGGGCTCAGTACTTCGCAGCAAGACGCAAGACTGTCCTTCTTCATAATGAGATCAGAAATGTGGATGAGAAGGGCGAGAACGCGTGGAAGCGCGACCACAGCATAGCGTTCAAGATGCAGACGGCGAACGGGCAGCCCCCGTGTTCCATCGAGGAAGAAATCGTGGGGATCATCGGTCACGGCCACATTGGTGAGTCGCGATTGCTGTACAATGCGTCAGGTCAATCTTCACTAATTCACCGCGCCAGGAAAACGACTGGAGACATTCTGCAGGGCCCTCGGTATGGAGGTGCTCATAGCCGAGCGGAAGAGCGGAGCTCCCGCGAGGGGCGCCACCGACGCGGCGACGGGACGGCGCCCCTTTGACGAGGTCATCAGGGCCGCCACCGTGCTCTTCGTATCCTGCACATCCAACGGGGACACGCGACACATGATCGACGCGGCGGAGCTGGGCGCCATGCGGCCCGAGGTCGTCGTCGTCAACGTCTCGAGGGGCAACGTCGTGAATTCGGCGGAGGTCGTGAGGGCTCTGTGCGAGCGGCGCATCTCGGGTGCCGCCGCGGACGTCTTCGACCGCGAGCCGGCCAGCACGGAAGACGACAGCGCGTTCCTGGCCGCAGACACGAGGGACCTGAACCTGACCTTTTCCCCGCACGTGGGCTACTTCTCTACCAAGACGGTGGTTACGATGAAGGCTATGGTCAGGGAGCGAATCAGGAGCTTCGTTGACGGAGATTTCAGCAAGTTTGAGGTTTAGTTTCTAAAATCAACAATTTGCACTTTGCTGAGTGTTGCATCTATATCTGTGCGAGCTCTGCTCGCCCCGGTATCAATATAACTTATTTGCACACGGGCGTTAGCTGCACCACATCATCTAGGTTTGTCTAAAGGCTTACTAAAACGTGATCAATTTCCGCCTGCTACAATACGTAACCGGCACATTCAGCCGCACTGCAACTACCCCTTCCCCGCCAAGGTTCACGTCCACAATACCACCTTATAATACCAAGAGGGGGAGGAATCCTGTAAGTCCCCTTAAAAGCGTACAATATCTTGACCTTTTAGCTCCAGTGCTTACGCAGGGACTCAATAGGTGCTTCTAGGATCCTGGGAACAAGAATAAGACATGAACATAATACAGCAATGTGCCTTTTGCACTGTGCTCGCCATTGATCCGCAGCGGGTTGGAGTTGAGCCTGCCGTCATAGAATATCAGCTTCAGCCCCACGACCCAATCTTAGAACCCGAAGACCAGACGTATAGCGGCCCCTGCTGCAGGCTTTTCTGCATATTCTACAGGCTGTATCAGATATGGTGCAAAAACACCCAACCCGCTGGAATGATGGATCGTTTCTCGTGCTCAATACTTAGCGTATGCGGAGAGGATGGTAAGGCTTTCTATATCCTTCTTTAAACATCCCATGTGTCATGGTGCTGAGTACTATCAGCATTCTTTCGATGGGTCCCTCACGGGATCTACAGACATGTCTATCCGGATCCCCTCAGCTCCCGCACGATCACGCTTGTATAAATATGGATCGAAATATGCGATACAGTCCACGAAAGGTGTAGTATAACAGAAGCAAATGCTTTACCATCTCGAATCCTCGATGTTGGCAGCTCGAAGTCTCAACTAGTTAGGTTAGTCGAGGCCCACGACCAGCGTGGCCGGTACGTCGCTCTCAGTCATTGCTGGGGCCAGTCAAACTCTCGTGTGACGACTCGAGAGAACTACAGAGACATGCAGAAGGGACTGGAGCTCGACGCCTTTTGTTACAGTACGTACATATAAGTAACTGCAGACGGTCAAGTCTCCGACTTGACAACGTTCTATCTTTTGATAGTGTCGTGGCTTAGTGCTGCAGTTCTATTCCGTGACACCTTTCCCGCGACCTTTCGCGACGCGATTCGGATGACTCGGATACTAGGGATCCGGTACCTCTGGATTGACCCGTTGTGCACCATCCAAAACGGCACGAACGACTGGCAAAAGGAACCCCCCCGGATGGGGGCCGCCTACGAGAACGCCTACTTGACCATAGCAGCCGTCAGCGCCGCCGATGACACGGAAGGCTTCCTCGGTTAAAGACCGCCCGTGATCTCCTCGTTGACGGTGATTTCGCCCAGCGGTGACCGTGTTAATTTGCACTTACGCCCACGAAATACGCATTCCGTCTCATTAATGGGGTCGAGGGCGCGGAAACGGTACGCGTCCGTTTTGATTGCGGGGGCGCGGTACCGGAAAAGATGTGCGCAGTGTTTTTAACACGCTACTCGGACCGTGAGAGGGAAGGCAAGCAACCCCCCCCTATGGGGTAGCGCTTTACGGCCTTCTTATTTGCAACGTCCACGACCGATTATCACAAAGGTATGAGGAGGCCAGGCTGCAAACCGGGCAGAGTGATTTGTGGGAGAGGGTGGGATTCTGTCATCTAGAGACTACCGAGCTGAGGGAGAGTCGCTTTTCGGAGAGATCGGTAGGAAAGATTGTTCTAGTGTAGTACAAGTACGTTACCGAGCACTACACTTTCTATTTTCGTTTCTTAATGTAAGCAAAGCTTAGCTATAATTAATAACCAGAGGATGTAGCGTCATTATAACGAGATAGTCAGCAGCTGATCCATTAGACTAACGTTAGTTTACCTTGGAAAAAAAAAGAAAAAGACTAATAAGAAAACGTACAACACCAAGGATTCGCTGGTCGTCACCGACCCAACTACTAATTTGGCGCTCTCCAGCTTGTCTAGGGCAGAGCGAACGGGATTCCGAATTCTCTGGAGGCTATGGTCGTACGTGATAGTCCGGTCGTCTATTACATATTATATCACGCACATTGTCCTATCTACAGCATTAGGTGTAGGACTACCACTATGAGCAAACAGGCCCTTTCGCAGCGAGTTTTGGATGCTGGTCAAGTTGGCCATCTTATTATGTCTTAGGCATTTACGCTCACAATATTTACACAAATAAGTCCTTCAGTTCACGTATGGCACGAGTTCAAAGACCAATGCCGTCCGTGAAACAGGATTCAGACGAAAAAGATATACCCACAATAAGAATACCCAAATGGTAGCGATAAGGACGACTTAGGCACCTTGGTGTACTTCTGGGGGTTGCGGATAGACTGAAGGCCCTAAGTCGAACGAACCCCTTTACTAGTTCGGGGAATCCTTGTACTCTGGAATCACAAAAGACAGATTCCTGGAACAGTTTGCTCGATTGATGTAGGAATCAATAATTAAAAAAAAAAGAGGAGGTCTTGAGCTTGGTAGGGTATGGTCGGAGTTTTGGTTACGTCTATGGAGCTGGCGCTCTGGGTTAGTTAATCTTGGTCCTTGAATGCGGCGATCGTGACGAGGCCTTCCCAAGTTGGTTTGAACCCCGGCCCTGCTGGAACAAGCTAATGTGCTAGTCGAATGTTGACAAAAAGCTTGTTATAAAATAAGGACAGCGATATAACTATTGTATCTTCAACCCTGTTCTTAATGTTTCGCCCAGAGAACTTGAAAGTCTAGCTGTGAAGAATGACTTGTGATTTGTTGTCTGAAGCAGTAAAACAGTCCGCCCCCGCTAAATGAGGTTGATCCAGCTTGGAGGTTCACACAGAGGTGGTATTTGTCTATCTGGTTGTCTGGGAGAGACTTTAGGTGGCCACTTTGAGAGCATGGGGATTACATGCTAATGTCGGCATTTGTGTTCCAGCTTGACGATTGAAATAACTAGTTGATCTTCAACATGGCTACTTTTAGGTATCGTTATTGGCAGCTCCACGTCTTAGGATCGGTATTATAGCTAAGCTTGCTGCTTATTGCAAGATTCCCGAAGATACGGTGCTGGTCAATGCAAGGCGGAATTATAGAGTGCACTGCAGCAGCATCTGGTGATTTGGCGCACCAATGAGAGAATATGCCGCTTCATGCCCTATTCTTTTCCCCCGCCGTGGCCAACGAAGGGTCGGATGTTCCAGCGCGGCCGTATGGCCAGTTGCATCGCATTCCGACCTTCCATTTTCGTCGCGGCGACCCGAAAATTGTCCGTCCAACCACTCCCTTCAAACCTGCATCTACACGTCAGCCGACGCCCCAGCGACAACGACAAGTTACCTGTCGGCGCTCTTGTTGGAAGCGCGCCGCTCAGGGACGCCGAGCAAACAGCCTTTTTGGCCCACGATGCAAGGGAAAGTCGGTGCTATTTGAAGAGCCAGCATGAAGATGCCTGCCATCGAGTAATACCTCTCGGGTGCGACCCAGCTGGAATTCCGGGTAAAGTCGCAGACCCCTTGCTCAAAGTCGCAACCTCGGGCGACATTATCGCCATGGATCTGATGCCGAAGGGTATACCCCATGACCCGTTGCACGAAATGTGCCTTCATGCAGAGGTGAAGCTGCCTCTCGTCGACGTGGCGGCCTACCTTCGGTCGTTTTTTTAAGCTTCTCGTTGAGGGGACCAGGCGCTCACCAGCGGCGGGACGTAGCTCCCTACTTATATATATAAATGCATCGCCGCGCCGGAAAGTGCTCATAGGCGTGCCCCGTCTCCCTCCCTTCACCAGAAGTGACCCGACATGCTCTCACGACCAAGCCTCGGACACGCCTGCGCGCTGTCGCTCGGCCTCGGCACTCTTGTTGCTGCCGGGCCCTGCGATATCTACGCTTCTGGTGGCAACCCCTGCATCGCCGCGCACAGCACCACTCGCGCCTTGTACAGTGACTATACTGGCTCCCTCTACCAGGTGAAGCGCGGCAAGGACAGCGCTACGACCAACATTGCCCCGTTGTCTGCCGGCGGTGTCGCCAATGCCGCTGCTCAAGACACCTTCTGTGCCGGCACGACCTGCCTCATCTCCATCATCTACGACCAGTCCGGTCGCGGGAACCATCTCACTCAAGCTCCGCCCGGCGGCTTCAAGGGACCGGAATCGAACGGCTACGACAACCTGGCCAGCGCGACGGGAGCGCCCGTCACGCTAAACGGCAAGAAAGCTTATGGCGTCTTCGTGTCGCCGGGCACCGGCTACCGCAACAACGCGGCCAAGGGCACGGCGACTGGCGACGTAGCGGAGGGCATGTACGCCGTCTTCGACGGGACGCACTACAACGGCGGCTGCTGCTTCGACTACGGCAACGCCGAGACTAACAGTCTCGATACCGGCAACGGCCACATGGAGGCCCTCTACTTCGGCTCCAGCACCTCCTGGGGTAGCGGCGCCGGCAAGGGGCCCTGGATCATGGCGGATCTCGAGAACGGTCTCTTCTCCGGCGTCAACACCAAGAACAACGCCGGCGACCCGTCGATCAGCTACCGGTTCGTCACCGCGGTCCTGAAAGGGCAGCCGAACCAGTGGTCGATACGCGGCGGCAACTCCGCGTCCGGAGCGCTGTCGACCTACTACAGCGGAAAGCGCCCGAACGCGTCGGGCTACAACCCGATGAAGAAGGAGGGCGCCATCATCCTCGGCATCGGCGGTGACAACAGCGTCAGCGCCCAGGGCACGTTCTACGAGGGGGTGATGACGTCGGGCTACCCGTCCGATGCGACCGAGAACGCCGTGCAGGCCGACATCGTAGCGGCCAAGTACGCCACGACGTCGCTGACCAGCGGGGCGGCGCTCGCCGTCGGGTCCTCGGTCTCGGTGCGGGCGACCACGGCGGGCTACACGGACCGCTACCTCGCGCACGACGGCGCCACGGTGAGCACGCAGGTGGTCTCGTCGTCGAGCAGCGCGGCGCTCCGGCGGCAGGCGACCTGGACGGTGCGCGCGGGCCTCGGCAACGGCGCGTGCGTGTCGTTCGAGGCGGCCGACGCGCCGGGCAGCTACCTGCGGCACTACGAGTTCGGGCTCCGCGTGGCGGCCGACGACGGCTCCAAGCAGCTCCGCGAGGACGCCACGTTCTGCCCGCAGGCCGGCCTCAGCGGCCAGGGCCACTCGATCCGCGCCTGGGGCTATCCCACCCGCTACGTGCGCCACTACAGCAACGCGGGCTACGTCGCCAGCAACGGCGGCGTCAAGACGTTCGACGCGGCCGCCTCGTTCAACGACGACGTGACCTGGGTGGTCGGCAGCGGTTTTGCTTGAGGACCTGCGCGCATTTTTGACGTAAGTGCTCAACTGAGGCGATTAACGATGCTGGATGTCTTGTTTTATCGACCGATTAATCTCGGTGTAAGTACCATATCGAGCGAATGTGGCTGCTGGCGAGCTGTTCTGCTTATCTGTCAGTCTGGTTCGGTTTGCTGGTTGCTGTGTGCATGCTGAATCCGATAGAGATGATAGCAGATAGAAGGCACTGTTAAGAGGAACAATATAATCTGTGATTGACATGATGCTTTGTTCGTATCTACCTAACTACAGTAGGTGAGATTATGCATGTAAATATTGAAGTGTTGGTATGTACCGCCATTTGCACCTGCATGTATGGGGTTAATGCAGCTGACCATGCGTTACAACAAATATGTAGCTATCAAGATTGCCATGTCGAAAATCTCAGAACCCACCAACGAGACAGTAATCTTGCGACTTCTCAGCCAAGTCCCAGGAGGCTCCGAGCACATCACGCAGCTGCTAGATGAATTTAACCATCAGGGGCCAAATGGAATCCATCAGTGTTTAGTTTTCGAACCCATGGGCCCAACTATGAACTCCATGGTAGAAGAGCTCCCTCCATTCAAAGGCAGAGATATCCGCTATCCATATTGGATGGCAAAGGGTATCCTCAAGCAATCCCTGCAAGCCTTGGTTGTTTTGCACGAAAACGGGATTGCACACGGCGACTTTCAGCCTGGAAATATGCTCTTCACGCTTCGTAATATCGACTCGGAGCCCGAGAACGAACTCCGTCAAAAAGAAGATGTGCAGGCGCGTTTCATTTCACCTCCCGTAGAGAGGTTAGATGGCAAACAAGATAAATGGGCACCTCCGTATCTTTGCATTGCACAACCGCTTGTATACATGACCGACTACGCTCAAGATTTCAAGATCAAGTTATCCGATATGGGTGGTGGTTAGTATACTCCTCTCAAACACCCTTGGCCTCTTCATTTCTCAGTTACATGCTAACATCCTTTTTGTATAGCTTATTTTGCTGAAAAGCCGCCGGCCAAGCTCATTATTCCAGCCGGCCTCCGAACACCTGAATACGTACTTACCGGCGCCATTAATCATACTATAGACATCTGGAGCTTCGGGTGTCTAGTATTCGAGCTGCTCACAGGAGACCCCCTTTTCTGTACACCATGGTACCCAAGCCGAACTCAGCAAGATGATGGGCACCTCCGATTGATGACCGCTAGTCTCGGACCACTCCCTGATAACCTCTACCAGCACTAGAAAACATCTTCGTTTTATTTTACACCCGAGAGAAAGCTCTACAACTGTATGCTTGGGGGGGTCCCTGAAGGTGAGGAGCCACTTATACTGGAAGAACCAACCATGGAAGACGCATTTGATAAGGCAAAGCTAGACATTGACAAGGAAGAAGCGCGCAAAGTCAAAGCGCTTATTCGAATAATTCTACACTACGATCCTGAAAAGCGGCCCGCCGCTGCTGAATTGCTACGTGATCCGTGGTTCCTTGAGGATGAGGTTAGGAACGACTCGTCCTAGAGGTTGATATTGCCCGTGTTGACATACAAGCGATCTCTTCAAAAGATGCGGTAACGCGTTCTAAGCGGGGGCAGGCAAATCATGTACTCAAGAAAGCTAAGAATAACACGCCGATGGCAAAACGGAGGCCCGGCAATATGAGAGGAGGGCTGGACTGTCGAACCACAGTCGGCGGACCCCTTCGTACCGTGTGTTCAATATTCCAATACACCGTGCTCCCTTATAAGCACAGAGACCAGTGAACACCCCGATAATTACACAGTATCGCATAATAAGTTTTTGTCCCATTCCATGTCTCTAAACACTTTTTTTTAAAGACCCAAAATCTAGGTAGTTTCCAGCCTTAGGTCAGCATATCGAGAGTTGACCTCGACAGGATGCACACAATACATCTCAATGGTCCGGAGACGCGAGCCAGGCGCGGAGACCCTCCGGATCGCGACAGTGGAACTTGATGCCCGCCGACCACGGGATGGCCTGCGCCTCGGTCGGCGTCGCGGTGTCGGCGAGGGCGTCCATCTCGAACGAGCACTCGCGCTCGGCGCGGAAGGGCGGGAAGACGAGCTTCTTCTCCTCGTCGCCGAGAGGCCGCCGCTCCCAGGTGAAGAAGTGCAGGAGGAGCACGAGCGTCGAGTAGAGACCGCGATTGGCCACTGTGATTGGGGGCGGGGGGGCGTCAGTAACAGTTCGGTGGTCGAGTACGGGGGATGCGATGAACTACTCACTGTCTATGCCGGGGCAGACGCGGCGGCCGGCGCCGTAGGTCAGGTGCGGGACGCCGATCTTGTCGCCGCCCTCACCTGGCATGTCGGTCCGCCCCTTTCGGCCGTTGAGCCACCTCTCCGGGAGGAACGTGTCGGGCTGGTCGAAGGCGGTGGGATCGCGGTTGCCGGCGAATAGGTTCATGATGACGACCTGGTAGTCACGTTTAGACGTCGTTCAGATGAGGGCTTCTGATACCGATCAACATACCGTATCCTTTGGAATCTTGTGGCCCATATAACTAGCACCGTCGAGGGTCTGTCGGGGGAACCCGAGACGAACCGGCGTGTACATGCGGGATCCCTCCTGCACAGGCTACCGTTAGACATGGCTATAGACTCTATAGACTGAGTGGGGATCAGAGGTACTCACAGTGTGTAGAGCCTTGATATAATCGACGCGATCAAATTCGTGTGGCCGAGGCGGCTCACCGTTGTATATCTCCTGGATCGCCTCATAGCCGTTCTGTTGCAGATCGGGCCTGCTTGCCAGATATCCCACTATCCAAGTGAGCGAATAGCCGAGGTTGACGCCGGCAGCAACTGTCACGAGAGGTCGTCAGATGATACCTAGCGCAGGTCGAAAGGGGTTGACGACTTACTCCCTGTGTAGGAAGCCAAGAGGACCTCTTCATCCTTCAAGAGACCCTGGCGGAAAATGTTGCCCAGAATAGAGGGCGTTGCGTCGTCCGCTTCTATCCGAGCCTTCAAGTCGCCCAACATCTTGTTAACATAGGCTTGCTGTGTCTTACGATACTCGCGGGCATTCTCCGCCTTCTCGTCAAAGGCCCATTCCTTGATGCCGAGGGCCTTGCCGGCGTAGTACCGGACGGTCAGGGCGGCTCGGAGAATAGGGATATAGTCACGGACGGGCGAACCAACAGTGCGCTGGCGGACTAGATCAGGTGGTCAGCCTGGGACATGAAACAACACCGCGTCGTTATCCATATTGGGTGGGGAGGAACCATACAGATGTTGGTCTCGTTTTCTGCGATCAACCCCACCATGTCATCGTCAAGGGCCTGACCCATGAGCTGCTCGGACACCTGTCCAGTGCCAAAGCGGTGGAACTTCTCAGCCATGTCCATTGCGGGGCCCTGGCTGACGTCGAGTACGTGGCCGAGCAGCTTCTTGAGTTTGGGGTGAATGACGGGCGTGTACGTCGGCAGGGTACGAGGAGCGATCTGGGCGGAAAGCGCCTTACGAGTGCGCACCAGGCGGTCACTATAGGGCGAGGCTGTCGAGATTTACGAATTCAGCCGTAATGCTATTCTGGTGGGGTGTAGCTTGGACTTACTGCCAACTGTCCAGATGCCGGAAGAGGCGTAGTCGGTGTGAAAGAGCCTGAATGTTGGACGGGACTGATACGCTGGGCCTTGCTGGATGACGGTCTTGGCTAGGGCCTTGTGGCTATTGATGAAGACCTGTACAGCTACGTATTAATATTCATGTCATTCCCTAGTAAAATAGGTATCTTTTGTTGCAGACTTACTGCCTCGCGTTCGCCGAGCGTTACACGGATAACATCTCCGTATTTCTTAGTCCATTCGGAGATCTTCTGGACGTGGCCGTTTTGTAACTGCATGCTTTGGTCAGATAAGATCAAGTATAGGGTCTCAGAGACAACTGACTTGCAAGAGGTTTCCGACGATTGGTAAACCAGGAGGCCCTGGGAGTGTGACAGTAGTTGGGGCTCCGCCGAAAACGTGGTCGATATGTCCAGCAACGCGGAGAAGAGCTGAGCGGCCACTCTTGAACAGACTCAGGATGATAATAGTAAGGATGAAGCCGGTGACTATCGCATGGGCGCTGTATGACTCCCGAGAGTCACTGGCTATGTGCGAGGTATGGTTCTGGCCGAGGCGGCTGAATGCCAAGCCATATGAAGAACTCATGATGGTGGATTTATTGAAGGTGAAAGGTCTGATGGGAAAGCACCCCTAAAATCTGAATAAGTGAGTGGGAGAGTTTGGTTTATATACTCGTCCCTGCTGTATTTGAAGGGCGCCATTTCTTGAAGAACTTGTTGAGGTACTCCCTTCTCTCCATTCCGTAATGGTATGTCATTGGTGACAAGATCAGAGACGATTCTTCGGACGAATAGTCTGCTCAACGCCTGTCATCTTACGACTCTTAACTGCACCTCTTCTCTCACCTGCAGATCATCTAGGTATTACTAGAACCCCCCATATTTTCGCAGAGCTTAAAGTCCCTGAGGGTTGTTTAGTAAGGAAAAGATATCCCCCAACCACGTCGCTAATTCTACTGAATATGTGGCAAAGGTAACAATGGGACTTCAGCTGTAGGGTTTCCATGTGACATCTTTTCCTCTTCGAAAAGCGAAGAAGTAATCGGGCGTAAGAATAAATGGGAGTATGCATCCAGACACAGGGGATTTTCCGGGGAGTGCGGAGCCTTCCGTAAACTCACAGCGTAAACGAAACTTTGACCCTACCCACTCGGTCTGTCTACTCATGCCTCCTTAGTCCTGATGATCTCGAGCGCCACTTAATCAATGTCGCTCAGGAATTGGACAGTATTATAAAGTCCTGTAGCCTTGCGGGGATCAGGACTTCTGGCGGCCCTAAGTCTCGAACAACAGGATTCCCATGATGGGCATTGATTGGCGCTCTGCTGAGCGAAAGCGGCGTGAGCAACTGCGGAATTTTAACACAAGTTGCGGTGCAGCCGATCCCATGGGTTGAGAGGTTATCATTCGCATTCCCCATACATGCTGATATCTGCGTCACCCATGTAGGTGTGTGTGTACGATGCTTACGGCCGCCACGGCCACGGAGTTTGGTGGAGCCGTCGGTCAAAGCAGGCCGGGGCCCTCGGTGAGCGAGAAAGATGGATGGAGACCGACACTTCCGTGCGTGCGCCACCCCAAGAGCCTCAACGGGTTTGGTCTTTCGAACCCCACTGTGGCACGCCCGCGTTTAAAACTGATCATCACTACGTAAAGTCACGTTCGAGGTTGTAGTTCGTAACAGTAAGCTGGCCGCGAATCGCCCGCCAATCCCAACGTCATTGGAGCCGATCTATAGCTAAGAGGCTGAACGGAACCGTTACACGGGCGATCATGGCCTGAGCGAAAACTGTCAAACAGGGAGAAACGGTAAATCTTTGCCTTCTGGATAATCACGTTATATAACGTTGATCTGTCTATCTAGTAAGAGCTGCTTCTAGGCGTGGCCTGAACTCCCATACACCGGTATTGCCTACATGGCATTCAAGGCAATTGATGTCATTATCAATTATAACTCTTTTGACGAAATCTGAATATCCGATTCAAATTCATTCCTTTCCCTTTCCATTCCACCGTTCTGTCGTTATGTTCTTCTCCTTCCCCTGACTATGATTACGGTCCTTATAAGTAACAGCAGACCGTCCGAGCCTCCACTAGGCAATGCTCGAATTTTGGTGGTATGCTGCTTAGTGCTGCAGTTCACTTTCGTGACAATAGCCTCCTTGATTGGGCTGATGAGAAATGCAGCACTTATGCTGCCACACCATGGAGAGTAGATTGATGTCAAGACTGGCGGCCTGACCATGTTCGGCTGCATATACGAATACGGTTGGGCCTGGATGAGGATGTGTGCATGTTGTTGGCCTTCAGGTACATCTGAAGAATCTTGAAACATCTCTATGAGCCCGGCCGGTCCGGTTCTTTGTGTCAGACCGACATAACTCGACAACCGCCAGTGGAATTATAAAGGTACGTCTCCCGGGGTGACACAGCTTTATGGCATCATGCACCGGCTATTGGACAAGCAGGATTCGTAGAGAGGATCTCATTAAGTCCGGAGCGAGGTAATAAATACATCTTTCTTTCATAAAAAGCTCCTAGCTATTATTCTGGAGCATGCCATTCTGTGAACTGAAGCTCAGTTTGAGTACGAGTTCTATGCAGTGTTGCGGGGTTGTACGCCTCGGTAATTGGGTCTAGATTGCTGACAGCCCGACGAGTATTGTTATACAGCCAATTGTCGACAAGGATTACCACATCCTGCAAGTAAGATGCTCTTATCGTCAGAATATTCCGGCGTCGGTATTCACACGAAGAAGGGGGTGATGGATGGTCATCCCCTGCTGCATAGCAAAAGGCCCATGCATTCCGCTGTCACGGTTCAAACCGTGGACGCGTAATAATTTTATAGCAACTGCATGCAATCAATTATGCCCAATATGTTAACTTTACGCTCTTTCCTGCAGTACCTTGTTTATGTTTATGTCTTTGCGGTTTGGTTCCGTCACATCCACGAAAGGGGAGACCATTTGTGTAACCCATTTAACAATATTCGGGGTTCCTCTCCGGGGATCTAACCAAATTCATCACGTTTGTATCACATGCGAAATCATTTGTAGTGCACGTATAGGAACTCGGGTACCTATGACATGGATAGTGTCTTGTG
This sequence comes from Xylaria palmicola, assembly GCA_022385595.1. Lineage (NCBI taxonomy): Eukaryota > Fungi > Ascomycota > Sordariomycetes > Xylariales > Xylariaceae > Xylaria > Xylaria palmicola. The sequence goes on from MU281441.1 coordinate 74,114, forward strand.
CATCGAGTGATTAGTCTCAAACACATTTGTAGCGAGTCGACTTGGAAACTTCGTGACCGCCTGTGCGACAATGCAATACAGGTTGCCGGCTGTGTGGTGGCGTATCCGGGTCCAAGAAACAGACTTATTTAGACTTGTTTACTAAAGGATTTAAATTGCGAGGCACCTATCGTGTACGTGTTTCAAACTGGTAGCTGCCGCTAGACTCATTATCATAAAATTCAGTCTAGCGGGATCCTCAAGCTACAAGAAATAGTTGCCTGGGAAATCCGTCTTACTCATTATCGGTATGGCAATGATGCATCCGAGCAAGATGTAAGCAGAACTAAAGATAACCAATGTGTAAAGTTACTCCTTAGTCTATAATTGTCAGGTGGTTTTGTCACGGAGTGAATAGATAGACCTGTTCAGCCAGGGAGGTAGAAGGAGGGTAATAGGGGGTCAATAAGGTAGTCAGATTGATTCCTGAACCTCCCAATCCAAAGGCTCGGGGGGTTCTACTCCTATATATATCCGATAAGCCACTATTCCGACCCCATAGGGTCCCTGGGACCTAGCCTGTCACGCTGTTCCCTGGCAATAATCACCCGGCAAGAGGACGAAAATTTCCTTTTAAAGGTATTATTCGCCTTTTTATCGGTTCCTGCTATCTTCACGGTTCTTGATAGACTTGTAAATGATTCCCACATCGCCTTTGGCCCCACGTTAAAGCAGTTACACTCATTGCATACTGTCATCTCTCCTGATACTCCGAGATAGCTGAAGAGTTCAATGGCCTGTTGTATATACACGTGTAACCTTCTGGGCCACAGGATAGTCTATTCCCTAAGTTACTCCAAGTCTGGCTACGGGTGGCGGAAATAACAGATATAAGTAACGCTTATAAAACGAAAAAGCTGAATATTCTCCGTTCGAGGCATCCTCCAAAGTGTTTACGACTAAGTTAAAGTACCCAGTATCGTGTTAGCTCCGCTCCCGCTCTCGGTGGGCCTTGATCAACCGTAGAAAAGAAGTGAGGGGTAATCATTCCCCCACTATCTACTTCCACCTCATTCAGCCCTATCGCCCGCCTAACACTTCTCAGTATAAGAAAAGAGAAGTCTTGCTGACGAGATATAATGAGTTCCTACTTTGAAACAGCAGCATGTGCTGTCCAAGCAAGGAGCAGGATTTGCGACCACATTTACCAGACTCCTCTCGTTCCATCGAGAACTGCTAAAAAGCCGACGAATCATGACGTTCTCTTTAAATTGGAGAATTTCCAGACAACGGGGTCGTTTAAACTGAGGGGCGCCATGTCTAAGCTGTCCGCCCAGCTCGACCATGGAAGGTTAATCACGGCATCATCGGGCAATCATGGAATCGGTGCCGCTTTTGCGTCGCACGCTCTCTCCAAGCAACTCACCATCGTGCTTCCAGAAACAGTGGTCCCCGAAAAGCTAGAAAAGATCCAGTCGTACGGCGTGGGTGTGATTCTACACGGTAGCGAGACAGGCCTGGCAGAACAGCACGCGCAGCAACTCGCCAAGTCTGAGGGTTACACGTACATCTCTCCCTACAATGACCCCGATATCATCGCAGGACAAGGAACAATCGGCCTCGAGATCCTAGAACAATGCGAGAACGTTGACAATATTTTCGTGTCCATGGGTGGTGGCGGGCTCATCAGTGGCATCGGGGCAGTCATGAAAGCCTTTAGCCCGCGTACCAAGATATACGGCGTGGCTGCAACCAACTCAAAGGCACTCGCCGAATCTATGGCTGCGGGTCGCGTAGTTGAAACAGAACATTACGATACCCTGGCAGATGCCGTAGCTGGCGGTATCGACGCGGATACGATCACGCTCCCACTGGCAGTGTCAGTTGTAGATCACGTCATAGAATGCGGCGAAGAAGAGATAAAGGCAGCGCTAAGGACGCTGGCATTTGACGAGAACCTGATTGTCGAAGGTTCTGCTGCTCTTGCCTTGGCTGGATTCAAGAAAGTTGCGCATACATTGACCGGCCATACCAGCGTCATTGTGCTGTGCGGCGGGAATTTCAACCGGGACATTATCATGAATGCAATTATTGGCCAGTAAAACCTATACCGAGATATAAGCAACAAATCTTGAAACTAGGCACGAGAAATTTTCAGTATGTGGCTGTGTAGATAGTGTCATGAACTAGGCATGCATGTAACGTGGCCTGTACTCGGACGGTTTATATACGTACGGAAGCCTTAGTGCTGCAGCTTGGATCATGCTGTATCTTTTGGTCTATTAGCTAAGCTGCGTCTGGGGCGAGGTGTCTCCTGCGTCGGGTTCTGCAAACGGCATAAGGAGTCTGGATGAGCCTAGATAGCTAAGGACTTGCAATTGTTCTCGAATACTCCTACGTTCTGAGAAAGAGGAGTGCTCTATGGGACGGAAACCCTACTCAAAAACCACTACAACCACCTTCAAACACAATTGATTAATTATGTTTGTACGGGGTATACACTACAACATAGACCTCTTTAGAGGTATAGGATATAACAGCAAACGCCGCGCCACCCCCGTACGCTGAGAAAGACCAGTTCCCTTCTGCACCTGCCTCCCCTTAGCTATCACCCATCCTTCCTACACTCAAAGAAAAGCTAAGACATTTAGTTTCATCCCTCGAGTCATCTCCACAACCACTTAGACCAATCCTTAAAAAAGGATTCAAAGAAGGGCAAGGAGGCTGATATTGGCGGGAAAACCACCCGCGATCCCAAAAAACAAACGATGGGAGACTACGGTGTCAGCACTCAAAGGTATCGATCAATCCAATATTGATCAGCAAAAGAAAAACAAAATCAGTTGCTGGCGATCCCTCGAGTGTTTTGCCAAAAGGACGTCGTTGGGAAAGACCTACCTCCAGCCCCGGACAAGCCTGAGAAGACTTCCTCCGCAAAACGAAAATCCGACCGCCAACGCTGGCTGCGTCTTATCAAGCTGACAGTTCAGACCTCCCCATCCTCGAGGTCGTATAAGCAGCGAGACACGAAACCCTTGCGGGCGCACTGCTCGTTTCCGTCGTTTCCGTCCTTCGTGTTTGGCGTCTCGATAACTCAAGAGTACCCGATATACAAGCTATATCTTCACCGACGCTGTGCCTGCTCCAGTGACCAAAGTACAAGACTGCCCTCTTTCGGTTTCTCTATTTCATCAAGGCAATCTTCCGGCTTCCAATCCACACCATTTACAACTCCCAATACCCGTACTCGCAGCCTTAGATCTTCGTCTTTGACTAACTTGACCAAAAAATTCAGAAGCATCTTCCGGTGGAAATTTCTGCTTCCATCTCCATGGCACTTGTCCAGGCGGTCGAGGACTATCCAGACAACTGTTGACGAATCAAACATTTTGAGTACCCTGGATGCCACCTTGCTAAGACACTCGAGAATTTGGTGAGCTCCGGAACTCGAGCGAGTCAATGTCTGGTAGAACTGAAGTTCTGCTCGTAGCTCGTCGTATCGCTTTTCATCCCGGAGCACATCACGGTTCGTGCTCAAGAGTCGGAGCAGCAAAGAAGAAGCAACATGGACAAACGTATCGTCCACCGCCTGAGCCCCTAGGACGTAAAAGACACAAGGATAACCTTGCCTGGCCTTTTGACATTCCGAAATGATATCCAAGGCGACTGGTGACAACCAACAGTGCGTTGCTTGCCTTACCATGTTATGGCCGGTAAGTAGTAAAATACGGGAGTTATCGGAAGCTTTCCACGACTTGAAGAGCTGATTGTCCTTGGTGAAAGACAGAGGATCTTTGAGCGTTTGTTGTCGATAGTACCAATTGTGATCCGCTTCAATATTGCGGCGGTGCCCAGTTAATTTGGCAAGCTCAATTTCTGGAGAATATCGAGCTACTCCCAGTATTTCGCTGATAGTTTCCAGTCTTTGTTCGTCATTGGCGCTTTGCAGTTCTTTACTAAGGGTTAACATTGGCTAGGCTCATTTGGGAGAAGCCATGAACTTGCCTTCTACTTTTATCCTGAGACCTAAATGACATCAATCAGTTTCCTCTTCATATCTCAGGGACTTATTGGCTCATACTTTTTATCACCTTGTCTTGCTCTGTACTTTAGCGTCAGCGAAGGATGTCTTCGATCCAGGAATTCACCCTCACCTTCATTGAGAGCCTTGACATCAGCAACGTTCTTGTTCAGTAGTTCTTCAACAACAAGTCGAATATCTACGATCGCTTGCTCAACACTTTTCGCCTCATCATCTAGAGATGTCGAACGGCCGATTGCTTTCAGCCAGCGAGCTACAAGAGACAGAACTCAGTCCAGCACTCCGAATTAACATACGCAGGAATAAAGAGGCCGACTCACATAAACTGCCCATGGTATGAAAGGCCAGGGTTGCAATGCAGAATTCAATGAAACAGTAATATGCATCTCTGACAGTTGAATTCAGCCGCTCGTCGGTTTTGCCATCAATCTGGTAGATTCGCTTGTATGTTTCGATTCCGGGAAGTCGATCTTGTATTGATTTCAGTGTAGCACTAATCTGACTCTCCATTTTCACTCGGTTTCTCGCGACCTACTCAACTTAAATGTAAGTCCAATTTCCTGAGAACATAAGGCGTATACTTTCCTACCGTGAACACAAAGCCAATGGTTCCGATGGCAATTCCGGAAAAGGGGCTCCCCACATGTTCAATAAGATCTAGGATTGGAGCGATATCGGACCAAACCAAGGCAGCCGAATCAATGAGCCTTCTTGTTCTCCCAGCGATCTTTGCGGCTCCGTGTTCATGTCGTTTATCAAAATCGCTCTTCGCAGCGACTGTGGCTCGCCAGAATTGCTCGAAGCTCTCTTTACTATCAAGTTCGAAAGCTGATATCTCTTGTGGCGAGAACTTCGGATTGTTTTTGGATTGCTGCCGCAGCAACTTCTGGTTCTGTTCTGATATGCTAAGCCTACTTGCGTCAAAGCCTCCCTTAGTTGAAAATCAGACAGATATTGTTTACTTATGTGATATATTTGGCAGCTCTGTGTTGCCAGAGGCAATTCTTGCACGTGCCATCTTTTCGACGAAGATAAAGCGCTGTGCTCATCGATGGTTTGGTACGGAGTGTAGAAAACTTAACAGACAGTGTTTGCTGCGGTGTTCTAGAGTAACACCCGGGGCTTGGACGAATACCCGCGAAGCCCAGTGAGGCAATCACACTATTCTTGTCATTGGTACGCTGATAGGTAGAAGAAACTTCTCGCATATTTTGGGATGGATCTACTTATGGCGACGCATCATGTATGAATTTGGAGTGTATTCACAAGCGCCAATAGATTCCGCCGCCCGAATCGATATGGAATGAACAGATCGCATTAACGAGAAAGTTCCTTCATGGCCTCCCCGTTTTGGCATCCTACTTTGCTGTAATGCAGGTCACTGAACCAATAGCCACGCTGATGCACGAAACGTGCCGAAAACCACATTTCGCAAGATCGGTGAAACGAATCAAGCCGAAGCTCACTGAATAATCTTCTTGTTAGCGTTGTATTCTACCTACTTGGCCTCACCGGTGTGGGACGTGATTAGCAGCATCGTTGGATATCAGCAGTCATTGGTTCGATGACCTGCGCCGCGGCGGCATCAAACGCCACGTAGAGTCGCGGAGCAATCTAGTTGTCAGCATTCTGTGGGGTTTTCATTTTGGCGACGTAGGCTCGATCCAATGGACCACAATGATTCGTGACAAGCTGGCGTGTCCCAAAACCGTCAAGACTAGTCCCAATACCCGATCTATTCTGGAAGAGCGATGCCTGCTCTGGAACAACCTACCGAAGGTGCATATTTGCAAACATGGACATCAATCCAAAATGAGGCGCGCACATAAAAACTTCCCAGAAGGGGTGCCAGCCTGCAGTTCGGTGGCTTGCCAAGACGCAGTAAGCGTATAGTGCTGCAAAAGGTCTCCAAGTAAAATTGTCGGAGCCGCTTGCAAAGTATTGCATTCGGGTATATTAGTACTACAACGCTTTTGCGGCGAATTCTTCTTGCATCCTGTCCCGGGTTCATATGGCTCCAACAACGACCTTTCCCAATCTTAATACGTCACCCACTACAAACCACCCCCCACTTGGCAATTTGATATGATGGGTGATGCGGCGGAGGACAGTTTGGTGGCGGTGAGTTCCTACGGACGCTGTTCATTGACTTGAAGAATCTGACCTATCAAAGAGGTTGGCGAAGCAGCTCGCTTCCCTGGAAGAGAAATACACTGCGCTCGAAGCAAGGTTTTCGAAAGCGGAAGCCCCGACAAGTCCCACTCTAGCAATGACTATTGAGCCTATCACTGCTGCCCAGCCGATCAACCAACCAAAGGTAGGGGGCTTTCTTTTAAGTTATGGCAGTCACCAAGATATGTCTCAGCCAAATATCTGGGCCTCGTATCGTCTCGTCCCGCCCAAGAGAAATTTAATCAACAATGATATTAGGCTCAATATAGCGCAGCCGAGTTATGATAGTAACACTGCAGTATAGGAAGACCAGAGCCCCTCTTCGAGAGTCAAAATCATCGTCAGCAAATGGGATAGCGACGGCGAGCCAGTCGAATCAACAAGGGAGCTACCATCACCTAAAACGCAAGACAACAGCGGATATGCATTCATCCTCAAGAAGATCACCTCAGACAGTGAATCTGGAAAAGAGAGCTCGTCCGAGATCGACATCATCAGTCTGGATCTTTGGAATTTGTTGAAAGTCCATCTCCGATGGTATCCCTACCACATCTTCAACGAGGCCCCGGTGACATTGTTTTCACCATACGAGCACATTGTCTTTGCCTGGGATCACCTCGTTAAAGCAGCTTCCGATGCCGGGTCAGAAACTGACAAACAGGCGAAAGAGGACTTGAGGCTTCTTCTGGACATCATATCAGGTAATGCATCCGGAGATGCGAGACTTGACAAGTTTTTCAAGATGAGGGAGACCTATAAAAACCAAGAGGAAGAGACAGTTCAGTTCGAAGATTTGTGGACCGTATTCCCTCCAGGGGCCTTGATCTATGGCAAGCCATTCCAAAACGAGGATCAGATCTTTCTGGTGAAAGACAATATCACCACTTGGCCACAATGGAACACCGACGGCAGAGAGTTTTTCCCTTGGAAGCTTGAGGCTTGGTCATACGACTGGAATGATGGCTCGTTCGGAAAAACCAGTTACATCTTGAAGTTCGAACCCTTTGACGGCCATAGGCCGCTCACAGCTCTGACTTACTACCCTTTCGAGATGCACAAGGACTATGATATGGTTCGATTCAAACTTATCGAGCGAGGAAAGCTCTTTCAAAGATACTGCACAACTAGAGACGAGTCACGAATGTTTGAATATAGTGGGAACGTCATCTCAGAGAAGAAAGGATTCTCGGGATTGAAAATCGATGAGGTCAGTTCAACAAAAAGCAACATCTAGGGCGTAGGCTCACCTTCTCATGAACAGACAGACAATCACCATGACTATCGCAGCTCGTTCGAGTTTGACCTGTTCCGGCGATTCCTCTCTCGAAATTCAAGTAAAGAAGCGCCCCCAACCTCTCACTCTTCCCATGTGAGTATACTTATCTAAGAAAGAATATGGAAACAAACTGACCCAACGAATAGGCGGTAGGCAGAGTCATGGTTGACTATGCATCCTTCTATCAATACGGGTCCACCAATGGCCGGAACGGTTCTTTGTCACGGAGTATAGCAGGACCAGAGTGCGCATGCTCATCTTGCCATGAAAACGAAGCGCTGGCAGAAAGATACAGGACGCGATTCGATAGATTGCCGAGAAACAATGACTGGGAGGATGAACAGTATCTCCTTTGCCCCCCAAGGGTTCTAGGATACATCCTAGCCGAGAAGGAATGGGCTCAATTACAGCTTACCAACCTCAAAGAAATCCCGCATGTCGATCAGCAGAATGCTTGGAATTCTCGACTAAGACTCGCTGATGAGGATTCAAAGACGTTGCTATTCGACCTTATAAAATGCCATGTATCTTCAGAGACGCAGGAAAGTGACGATGGCGAAAAGCAACTCATGGTCAATGATATCGTTCCTGGGAAAGGTCAAGGGTTGGTGATATTACTCTATGGTACGTATCAGGTCACCTTTGGATGATCATCGCTGACGCTAGATAGGCCCACCCGGAGTTGGCAAATCTTCGACTGCAGAAACGATCGCGGTAGCGGCGCGGAAGCCCTTGTTCTCGATTAGTGTTGCCGATGTCGGTACAAAAGCTAGACACGTGGAATCAAACTTGTCGAAAATATTCTCTCTGGCAACGTCCTGGAAAGCAATTCTCCTCATGTTCGTCCCTGTCTTTCAAAGTTGCACATAGGGATTTACGCTGACTCTCAATTAGTGACGAGGCTGACGTCTTTTTGGAAAGTCGAGGACGGGGAGGGATCGTCCAGTCAATGGATAAGAATGCTCTAGTTTCGGGTAAGCTGAATACAACAACCTTACATTGTTACATGTTATGACGGTCAGCTTGCTAGTTGTGTTCCAGCTAACCTTAACTATAACAGTTTTTCTCCGAGTTCTGGAGTACTACAAGGGCATTATGTTTCTCACAACAAACCAAATCGCGGAGTTTGACATTGCAATTCCGTCACGAATCCACATTGCCATCAAATACGAAAGTCTGAGTACCGATCAGATGCAGGGAATCTTCAGGGGTTTCCTCGACGAATTGAATAGAGGTGGTCGTGTGGACCAATACGATGACATCATGTCCTGGCTAAAGGAAGACGTCTTCCCGGAGGGACTCGACGGCCGGCAGATACGTAATATAATTACTACGGCACTCGATTTGGCAAATGCAGACGAGAAGAACCGCAAAGGAAACAACAAATTGGGGAAGTCGCATATCAAGAGGGCGTTCAACAACACCAAGAAGTTCAAGCGAGACTTCGATCTTCAAATGCAACGATACAAGGATTCTCAAAACAAGATGATTCAGTAAAGCCGAGAAACCAGGGGATTTCTATTCAACAAAAAAGAAAAACTTTAAACGAAATAAGTTAGTAATATTAAAAAAAAGCCAAATTATAAAAAACAATATAATATTGTATTATTTTGTTATTTAATCTAAGCACACACGCCCGACCCTGCGGGTGGGGACCCCGTAGGGGTTCCTATCAGCGAGGTGGTCCCTGAATTCATGAATGCAAGTTCCGAGGTTCCGAGGTTCCGAGAATCCGAGCCCCCTTTTCCGAGACCCTAGTCAGTTCTTCTGGTAGTTAATTACCATAGTTAGCTGAAGACTTCTCACATATATGGTTCAGCACCGCAAAGTAATTGTAACGTTCCAACAACATTATCGACTATAAATACATATTTCGAATTACATCGCTCGGTCCTTGTTCAATTGCAGTACTGACATCCCGAGCGACTCCTAGGTTCTGATGAGTAGCGCATAGAGCATCAGCAAACAACCAATCAGGAGACCAGCGGCAACCAAGGGAGTTGGCACTGCCTGGATGCATTCGTTCAAGTGGTTTTGCAGGACCACGAAATTTGACCCTCGACCAGGCTATGATGAGCCCTCACGTGTCGACGAAATGCTTCGACGGCAACCGCTGACGCTTACTGTTTCTAGGAGTACGTCGTAACTTGGTGCTCCCATAGAGTAGAGAATGAAGAATACCAATTATATAAGTATGGGCATTACGCCGCTCTTGTGCAGGACATGTTTTGCGGCCGAACAAAAAAACACAAGCCAATCAGCATCTTCAACTCCTTATTTCAAGAACCGCTGATAAACTACATCTCTCCATACTTTATCAACCCGCATTCATCGGAATAATGGCCATCAAAGCTACCACCACCCTGGTCATCGCTGCAGCGGCCGGCCTCGCCTAGGGTTTCCTAAAACCCAACCCATGGGGGCCCAAGGAAACCCATGGGTTCTTGGCGGGGGCCCATGAAAACCCATGGGCTCTTGGCGAGGGCCCACGAAAACCCATGGGTTTTTTTTCTTAGGGCCTAATAGGTTGGGTTTTTAAAAACCTATAAGTTAAAAACTAATATAGTTAAAAATAAAAAAAAAAATTTTTAAAAAAAAAAAAAATATAAAAAAAATAAGTTTTTAATTAATTAATTTAAAAAAAGTTTAAAAAAAACTAATTATAATAAAAGAAAAACTT
>MU281442.1:0-10867 GCA_022385595.1 Xylaria palmicola
CTTTTTATAATAAGTTTTTAAAAATATATATATATAAATATAAAAAAGTGCGCAGCTAACCCGTGTGCGCAGCTGACCCGTGTAGTACGTTATATTAAATAATTAGTAAAGTAAAACAAGTATATAAACCGTTAAAATATATATATAATATTCTTTATATAAAAATTAATAATTATATAATAAATAAATTAATTTTATAAATAATTATTAAAGTATTAAATAATATAGTAAAACTAAATAATTTTATATTAACTTTGTTTATTTTCAAAGTATATTTATAAATTAACTAGAATTTACCTTTTTTTCTAAATATTATATAATATATAAAAGTAATTAAAAAAGTAATAAAAATACTATATAAAAAATAAGCTAAAAAAAAAGTTAATTATATAATTTATTAAAAAAACAAGCTAATATTACATAATATATTATTATTCCTTTTATAAAATAAGGTTTTTATTTAATAAAAAAAAAAAAATAAAAAAGTTTATATAAAATAAAAGTAATTAAAAAACAAAATATTATAATTAATATAATTAATAAACTAATTAAGTTTTAATATATATAAATTAAGCTTTACTATTATATAATTAAAATAATAACTTAAAAAAACAACTTAAAAGTTATATAATTTATTTAGTTAAAAGTTATATAAAAATAATAAAATAAACTATATAAAAAACCTTAAATTAAAGCAATTTATATATAGTAACTAAAAGTATTCTTTTATATAACAAAAAAATAATAAAATTTTAAACTAATAATTAAACTCCAAAAAAATAATATTATTACTATATTTAATAACTTATTTAAAAAGTTAAATATAATTAAAATTAATAATCTTATTATATAAAGGGTATTTAAACTAATTAAGTATAATAAAGTAAAATATATAAATATTTATATATTTCAATTATATTTTATATAAAAAATTAAAAAGAAAAACACTTAGTTATATAAAAAATTAAAACTCATTATATAAAAGTATAATAATATTAAAAAAAGCATTATATTTATATAATTACTAATAATTTAATAAATAAGCTAATAGTTACTTTTTATATTAAAACTAACTTTAGTACAAAATTATTAAATATTAAGCAAAATTTAAAACATTACGTAAATATATATACATTTAAAAAATAAACTTATATAAATAATTTATATATAATTACTAAAAAAACTAAAAATAAAATATTTTAAAAGAATAATCCTTTAAATTATATAACTACTTTATAGCTTAGCAAAATTAAAGCTATATTAATTTAAAATATATTATTAGTATTATTAAAAGTAATTAAAAATAAATATTTTTATATATAACTTATATTTACTAGTAATTAAAAATATATTATATAACTTTAAAATTATAAGCTTTTAAACTAATAATATATTTAGCTTTATAACTTTAAGTTTTTTAGTTAAAAAAGAAAAAATATTTAAATAAACTAAGTTTTATATAAAGCTTAAATAAACATTAATATTAAATTACTTTATAAAATTTAATAATATATAATTAATTATATATAATAAAAAAATTATAATAATTTAAAAAAAGTAAGTAAAATAACTTATAAAAATTAACTTTAATATAAAGAATTTTATACAATAGTATATTTTTTAAAAAGTAAAAAACATATATATTAGTAGTATATATTAGTTTAAAATAATATATAACTTAATAATAGTTATATAAACTATAGATTTTAAGTTATATAATATTAAAGCTTTAAATAAAAAAATTAAATAGTAAATAAAAAACGCAAACTATAGTCTTTTATTTATTTTTTTTAATTTACTTTATATAAAGCTTTTTATTTTTATAAATAAATTATTTATAAATAATATAAATTTAACTTTTTAGTTAGGATTCCTAATTATATTAGTAAATAAATTTTATACAAAAAATTAAAAAAGCTTAAACTTTAAAATTAAAAAAAATATTATATATTAAAACTTAAACAAGTATAAACGCGTTATATAAAGCGTTTTAGTAAGTAAGTTATATAATATAATAAATAAATTTAATAATATAATTATATTTCGTATAATACTTTAAAAAATTATAGCTTTACTTTTATTACTTTTTATTTTTTTAATTTTATATATAAACTTAAAATTACTATATAATTACTTAGTTAAACTAAGTATAATATAGAAAAAAAAACTAATAATTAATATTATATTGCTTTAAAAATTATATAAAAAGAAAAAGATTTTTAAAGTATAATAAATTAATAGAAAAAATAATTCAATAAATGCTTTTATAAAGTATATACTAAATACAGCTTTTAAAACCTTAGTTTTAATTAATTAACTTATTATATAAATTAAAGTAATTATTAAAAAATTATAAAAAGAAATTATTATATAAAAAAAAATAAAAAAACGGCAAAAAAAAAACTTTATTTATACTTTAAAAAGTAACTAAAAAGAACTATATTTAAAAGCCTTTTTATATAAAACCTTCCTTTCTTTTTTTAATTAAAAATTTTATATAATAATTTTCTTTTTTTTCCTTTTTTTCTCCCTTTTTTCTTGTTTAATTATGAAATAAGTATTGACGATTGTGCGAACGTTAAATACATAAACTGTAAATGCTACCTTAGAATCCAAAGATTTGGTAATAAAAGCTGAAAAACTAGCTATAAATATAGTAACACTTGTTACGCAAGCTGTTAAAACAAGTATTTTTTATTAAAAAACTGTAGTTTTGAATTAAAATAGCTTAAAAGTAACTTTTATAACGTATAAGCTTGGCTTAAGCGTTTATAAAATTATTATTAGCTAATATTTTAAAAATAATATTTTTAAAAAAAGTAGTAGTAATAATGCTTTTTTTTTACTATTATATAATATAATATTAATTAAAAAATACTTATATAAAAAAGTATATATACATTTATATAAAGTAACTATATAAAAGCTTAATAAGCCGGGGTTCCTGTAAAAAAGTAATAAACCTCCGTATAACTATTATTAATTATATATAAAAAGTTAATAAACTAACTTATACTACTAAGTAGCAGTAGTGCGAAGCGCAAGTAAACGGCAGTAATAGTAAATATAGTACTACTATTACTACTATTGTGTATATATATATAATATATATATATATATATATAAGCGGGTGCAAGTACGAATAATACTAATGTTATTACTATTGTTATTGTAATAATAGTAGTTAATTTATTATATAAACCTAAAAAAAAAAAAAAAAAAAAAAAAGTAAAAAAGCGTGCGAAAAAACTAAATATAAAGCATAATTAATTATTACTTTTATTTTTATATACTTTTTCCTTTTTTTTTTTTATAATATATAATAAATAAAAATATATACTTTTTTTTTTTTACTTATAAACTATATATATATAAAAGTAAAGTAATACTTTTTACTACTTAGTTATTAATTGTATTTCTTTTACTATATATAGTATAAATAATAGTGTAATAAGTAAACTGCTGTATATATTATATGTAGTAAAAAAGTAAAAATATTAGCTGTACAACTTTTTTTCGTTTCTGTATAGTTATTTGTTTGAACCGGTATAAGGTTTTATTTTGTTTTTAATGGAAAACATTTTCCTTTTTCTTTTTCTTTGTATATAAAGTTATTTTATAAGAAGTATAATATAGCGTTTCAACTAAAAAAAAAAAAGTTAGTATTAAAACCTTAGTATTTTGTTTAGCTATAATGCTTTATTTTATAATACGTATTTACGTACTATACTATTATGTAATTTAGTAAGCTTAACGTGCAATAAGAAAAAACTTTATTATATAATATAAAATTTAACTTTTTTTCCTTTTCTTTTAATATAAATAAATATTTATATAATATATATTTATTTTAATGTTATTTTTGCGTTAAACGTGCGGTATTAAGTTATTATATATTGCTTTACCAACAATATTACTTTAAAAATTGTATAAAAAAAAAAGATTTTTAAAGTATAATAAATTAATAGGAAAAATAATCCAGTAAATACTTTTATAAAATATATATTAAATATAGCTTTTAAAACCTTAGTTTTAATTAATTAGCTTATTATATAAGTTGAAACAATTATTAAAAAACTATAAAAAAAGATTATTATATAAAGGGAAATAAAAAAACAGCGAGAAAAAAACTTTATTCACGCTTTAAAAAGCAATTAAGAAAAACTACGCTTAAAAGCCCTTTTGTATAAACCCCCCCCTTTTTCCTTTAATTAAAAATCTTATATAATAATTTTCCTTTTTTTCCTTTTTTTTTCTTTTTTTCTTTGTTTAGCTGCGAAGTAAGTATTAATAACCGTACGAACGTTAAACGTACAAACTACAAACGCTACTTTAAAATTTAAAGATTTAGTAATAAAAGCTAAAAAGCTAATTATAAGTATAGTAATACCCGTTATACGGGCTGTTAAAACAGGTATTTTTTATTAAAAAGCTGTAGTTTTAAACTAAAATAGCTTAGAAATAACTTTTATAATATATAAACTTAATTTAAGTATTTATAAAGTTATTATTAGTTAATACTTTAAAAACAATATTTTTAAAAAAAGTAGTAATAATAATACTTTTTTTTTACTATTATATAATATAATATTAATTAAAAAATACTTATATAAAAAAGTATAACGTGGTTTACCATCACCTCGCCATTATTATTACCTCGCCACTTTTTGAAAATACATAAGTATTTAAAATTATATTTGAAATAAAAGGCTTAAAAAAAATCGTAAAAATATAAGCCTTCTTTTATATTTTTTTATATTTTTCTCTTTTTTAGCCCCGCTTTTATATATTAATACTAACTCTTTTAGGAAATTATACTATTATTTTAAATTAGTTTAATATAGTATATAATTTATATGTTAAAACGTAATTATAAAATCCAAAAAAAATCAGAAAAAAGTAGGGCCGGCGTTATTTAATATAAAATAATATAATTTATATACTTTATTTTTTGTAATTTATTTGAAAATTTATTTAGTAGTTTTTAGCATTTAATAAAAATTCACATTAATATTATTTTTATATTATATTTAAACTATAAAATATATACTAAAAAAATATTAATACACATTAAAAAAAATTATATTTATATTTTTTATATTAGTAAATGCTGTTTTTTTAAACTTTATATTTTTACAACTTTTTTTAAGCTTTTTATTTAATGTAATTTATTATTAAGTTGTTATTTTTATTAAATGCTAAAAACTACTAAATAAAATTTGAAATAAATTACTAAAAATAAAGCATATAAATTATATTATTTTATATTAAATAACGTTTGTTTTACTTTTTTCTGATTTTTTTCAGATTTTATAATCACGTTTTAACGTATAAATTATGTACTATATTAAATTAATTTAAAATAATAGTATAACTTCTTAAAAAAGTTACTATTAATATATAAAAGCGGGGCTAAAAAAGAAAAAAATATAAAAAAATATAAAAGAAGGCTTATATTTTTACGATTTTTTTTAAGCTTTTTATTTCAAATATAATTTTAAATACTTATGTATTTTTAAAAAGTGGCGAAGTAATAATAATGGCGCGGTAATAGTAAACCACGTTATATATATTTATATAAAATAACTATATAAAAGCCTAATAAGCTAAAGTTCTTATAAAAAAGTAATAAATTTTTATATAACTATTATTAATTATATATAAAAAGTTAGTAAATTAACTTATATTACTAAATAATAGTAACGCGAAGCGCGAGTAAGTAATAATAGTAGTAAATATAGTATTACTATTACTGTTAGTACAGTATTACTGTGTTAGTTGCAACGCAATTCGCACGGAGCGATCTTGTACGAAAAAAGCTTAAAAAAAGCGTTTCCCGTTTTTTTATTGTACAATTGTTTTTCCTTTTTTTTTCTCCGTAGTATAGTATTTAAATAAATTTATATTCACTACTTTTAGCAAGTTAGCGCACTTGTGTACAACTTTTTTTATACAAAGCTTATTTAAATACTAATTAGTGTTTAAATAACTTGTACGGATTAATAAAAGGCTATTTAAGTATAAATTAGCTATAAATAATAATAAGTTAGTTTTTATAATAAGTAAAACTTTTATATTAATTTTTAATTATTATTATATAATTATAATAACTTTTTTTACTAGTAAAAAGCTTTTGTAAAATAAGAAAAAAAAAGATCGGATTTTATTAATATAATTATAATAACTTTTTTAACTAGCAAAAAGCTTTTGCACAAAGAAGAACTAATAGTAGGCAATTCTGCTACTAATAATATTATTGCACAACACTGCCAAATAATACCTAATTACTTACTGTACAAATAGCTAAACAGCATCCCTTCTTTAATAATATTATCGCATAATACTACCAAACGACACCCCCCCCCCCTAATAATTATCGTCGCACATATAGCTAAACAAACACCCCTTTTCGACAACTATTGTTACACACTTAGCTAAACAATACCTGGCTTCCTTTCGTACATACTTTGACGTGCGATAGCCAAAACATACATTCTGGTTCTTCTATGTACGAAGCCTTTAACGAAAGCTTTTTCGTACATAGGGAGAACCGCTCCCTCTTTCCTAGGCAGGAAAGTAGGGAGCACTACTCCCTTCTAGTCCTTCTATGTACGAAGCCCTTGACGAAAGCTTCTTCGTATAAAGAAGGGACTCCTTTTCCCCCTTTTAGGGGAGTAAAAGGATATTACTCCTTGTTGTACAGAGGGACCTTGACGGAGGCCACCTTTATACAATAGGGAGAGAGAGAGAGCCCTTCCCTCCGTACTAAGAAGCCTTGATAAAGACTTCTTAGTATAAAGGAGAGGGCTATTAGGGCATATGCTATACAAAGCAGGTTTCCTTATATTTAATTCTACGGTCGCGCATATAATGCGTGTATTTTTGTATTTACTGTTGTACAACAAAGGGAACAAGCCACGTTACAACCAAAAGAGATTTTTCCCAGTGTTAGTACAGTATTACTGTGTTGGTTGCAACGCAATTCGCACGGAGCAATCTTGTACGAAAGGAGCTTAAAAGGAGCGCTTCCCGCTCCTTTATTATACGACTGTTTTTCCTCCTTTCTTCTCCGTGGCATAGTATCTAAATAGATTTGTGTCCACCACCTTTGGCGGGCTAGCGCACCCGCGTACGAACCTTCGTACGAACCCCATTCAAACAATTACTATTATTATATATATGTGTATAATATATATATATATATGTGTAAGCAAGCGTAGGTGCAAATAATGCTAATGTTATTATTATTACTATTATATTAGCGGCAGTTAATTTATCGTACAAACCTAAAAAAAAAAAAAGAAAAAAAAAAGGTAAAAAAGCGTACGAAAAAACTAAATATAAAGCATAATTAATTATTGCTTTTACTTTTATACGCTTTTTCCTCCTTTTTTTTATAACGTATAATAAATAAAAATACGTACTTTTTTTTATTTATTTACAAACTATATATATATAAAAGTAAAGCAATACTTTTTATTATATAATTATTAGCTGTATTTTTTTTATTATATGTAATATAAATAATAGTACAATAAGTAAACTGCTATATATGCTGTATATAATAAGAAAGTAAAAATATTAGCTGTACAACTTTTTTTTTTTTTACTTCTGCACAGTTATTTATTTAAACCGGCATAAAGTTTTATTTTGTTTTTAGCGAAAAACATTTTCTTTTTTTTTTTTCTTTGTATACAAAGTTATTTTATAAGAAGTATAACATAGTATTCCAATTAAAAAAAAAAAAGCTAATATTAAAACCCTAGTATTTTATTTAGCTATAATGTTTTGTTTTATAATACGTATTTACGTACTATATTATTATATAATTTAGTAAGCTTAGCGTATAATAAAAGAAAAGTTTGTTGTACAACACAAAATCCAACTTTCCTCCCTTTTCCTTTAATATAAATAGATATTCGTACAACACGTATTTATTTTAGCGTTATTTTTGCGTTAAACGTGCGGTATTAAGTTATCGCACATTGCTTTACTAACAGCTTTTATCAAAAACTGGGAATCGATTTTTTAGAAACCTTTTCAACGACTTGCCGGCCAGAATCCTGGCATATGCTATTAATTATAGCAATAAATAAAGGCTAGATTGTTGAACAATTTGATGTAAAAAACGCTTTTTTATATACAGAAATCGATACAAAAATTTATATAGAATTACTAAAAGGTTTTTATATAAAAGAAAAACAAAACAATAAAGTAACTTTATTAAAAAAGGCTTTATATAGCTTGAAATAATCACCTCGGTTATAGTATAAATATTTAAATAAAAACTTAAAAACTATAGATTTTAAAGCTTTACTACAAAACAAAAGGGTTTTTATAAACGAAGAATTACAATTTATATTAATTTGTCACGTTAATAATATTTTATTATTAAGTTTTTTAAGGAAAATAATCAATAATATATTTAATAAACTAATAAAATATATAAACTTAGAAAAACTAAGTCTTATTACCTTTTTTTTAGGTAACGATATTCAAATTAATTATAAAAATTAAAAAATATATATAAATCAAGCTTATTATACTAATAAAATATTAAATAAATTTAATATTATAAATAACCCAGCTTATAAACCAAAAGAACTACTTAGTACACCTAGTATTCGATTAGAGAAAAATAAAGAAATAGCATTACAAGCTAATGTTTTACAATTTTAAAAAGAAATTGGTTTTTTATTATTTCTTGCTTTAAAAACTAAAATAAATATTACATTTAATGTAATATATTGCTTTAAATTTATATTAAATCCTAATAAACAATACTTTATACAATTAAAACTAATTTAGGAATATTTATTAAAATACTTAAATTTAAGAATTAAATATTGTTGTAAAGGAAATAATTTATATTTAAAAGGATTTTGTGATTCTAATTAGGGAAATGATTTAAATATAAAAAAATCCACTTCAAGATATGTATTTACTATAACTTCTAATATTAGTTATAATAATATAATTAGTTAAGCATTACAATTATAAAAAACTATTGCTTTATTAAGTTGTAAAACCGAATATATAGCTTTTAAAAAAGCAACTAAAAAAGCTATTTATTTAAATAATATGTTTACTAAATTTAATAATAAGTTAAAGCTTAACTATAAGTTAGAAATACTAATTATATTAGTAAATAGTAAATTTGTTAAAAAATTAGCTGAAAATCCAGAATTTTATAAAAAATTAAAATATATATTTATAATATATTATTTTACAAAACAAGCTATAAATAACAAAGAAGTACAGCTAATTTATACTTTTGCAAATAAACAATTAGCTGATATTTTAACTAAAAATACAGCTAAAATATTATATAATTAATTTAAAATACAAGTAGGTTTATATTAAAAAAATTGTTTCCCGTTTAAATATAAAATAAAATAAATACGGTTTTATTTTTTCAAGGCTTTTTTTTCTAGTATATAGCTTTTTCCTTATAATTATATATATAAATAACTTTTTTCCTAATTTTATTGGTTTTTATTTCGAAAGAAAATAAATTTTTTTTATTATTAATAGGTTTTTATTTTTAAAAACGCGCATTATAAATATATAATATAAATATAACAATTAAAATATATAATATATTCATGTAGTATTTTTTCTTATTTTTTACTATATATAATTTCTAATATAAAAACAAAAATAAATAAATTCCGAAAAATAAATTATTTTTCGAAATTATAAAAACTAATTTTCTAATTTTATAAAAATTACAAAATTACAAAAGGGTGTTAATATAAATAACGCTAATAAGCTAGCTTAGTTCTAATACGGACTAGCTTATAAACTAGCGTTAAATAAGCTTTATAACGGAAGTGTAAAACGCGTGGCCTTACGTGGCCTTCCAAGTTTAGTGCATACGATAGCGTATACGTTAGCGAATACAATAGCGTATATGTTAGTAAATACGTTAGTGCATACTGCCTTGTATTAGTGAACCTAATATAGTGGACGTAGTGGATATATATAGGGGTCCTCCCACCCACTTAGTTGGCTAGTTCTGACCTGATATATATGGATTACGCAACTTGATTACTAAATATATATTTACTTACCCCACATTTATTGGCTTACCTAACCACCTTACCCGCATATTTATGCAACTAATGTGCTTACTCATCCGTGACCTCTATTAAAATTCTCTGCCCCCTAGTAAGTGATCATGCCTCTGATAGTTAAGCAAAGACCTGCGCATACCTTCAACAATCACCTCATTCCGTGTGACAATCACCAGCGTCAGTGTCGATTTTACTTGATCGAGCCGCTCGCGATATCTTTTGATCTTGCCTTCAAGGCCACTTATCAACAGCCGAGCCCGGTTGAATACTTTGGCTTTCCTTGGGGGACCGGCTGTGAGGGGTTGAAATAAACTACATAGATCTACCAAGTCGCCCTTCAGGCTCTGCCCAACTGTAGTCAAGCGACTAAAGTTGGAGTGGTGTATGGTAGAAGATTGGAGGCGGTTCAGGATCTCCTGGAGAATCTTTTCTATAAATTCCAGTTCGTCCAATAACTCTGTTATCTGTTTCACAAATGATTTCTGGTCGGCAAACGTTCGGATTATGGATATGGTCTTTTGGGTGATCTGAATCAATCCGGGAATCGCGGCAACAAGGCCGATTGCCTCCATTTCGGGGTTGGTATACCTAGGCCTGTAGCAAATATTATGAGGCAATTGCTAGCAGACGGTGAGGGAAGCATAAGTCGAAAGAAACGATGAGATGTTGAGTAGTGTGAACAGTTAAAAGCGATGAGAAACAGCTCGCGGGGGGGGGGGGGGGGGGGGGGGGGGGGGGGGGGGGGGGGGGGGGGGCGGGGGGGGGGGGGGGGGGGGGGGGGGGGGGGCGGT